>JAHHUM010000507.1:0-62926 GCA_036173005.1 Crenichthys baileyi | reverse complement strand
GGGAAAACAAAGTAGCTGAAAATCCGAACGTGGGTGGTTGGACCTGTGTTCAGGAACATCCCCAGAACTGAACCTCTGTGAGAACCTGCAGTCTCCAGGTGGAGGAGCAGAACCCGGACCCAGAGTGGGAATAAACGTTTATTTATTTATCTTCTTTCACATTTTCTGATGCTAAATTTACACGTTTCTCAGTATGCTGCAAACAGAGAGAAATTTGCGCAGTAGATCCATAAGTCTCATAGTTTGGATGAAGCACAGAGACAAAACATGAGCAGAACCAACACCAGCTTCCACTTCTCATGTGCCACTTTGGGTTTGTTGAAGGTCTAAAAATAGGATGAGAGGATCCTTGCACCTGCTCTGTCTGTGACCTACAGCATCCAGCGACGCCTCCACTTTTAGATTTTGGCTCCGTCTGCAGCAACAAACCCGACTGGACTGGTTGACAGTCAGCTCACGTGCAGGTTATGGACTCAGTGTCCATATGCAGCTGATTATTGACACACAAAAACAGGTGCCTGGCACCGGTGCTGCACTGTAAGATGGCTTACAGTACGCAGATCCAGAACCCAGGCCTGAAAATAAAGCAGGCTGCTGCTCAGGCCTGAGAGGCAAACACAATGTGGATCACTGGGTTGGAAAATGTGGATCTGTTCAGAAAACACTTTTTAATCAGCAGCAAACTGAAATAAAACTTTGATTTCTTAACAATTTACAGTGAAACAGAAAGTTTCTACTCTGATTATCTTTCTATCATGAGATACAATGTTATCATGCAAACACACAAATCTTCCTTTGTGGAAGTGAAGTTTCTCCTACTCACCCTCTTGTGCACATCATCACTGCTCTCCTCAAACTTCTGCTGGATCTTCTCCTCCAGGAAGTAGATCCGGAGCTTCAGGCTGAAGTTCTCCTTCTTCAGGTCATTCAGGTGCTGTGAGATGGTGCGATAACCCCGAAAACAAGAGTTAGACATGATGGCGGGGACTGCAGGGGGTTCTGCAGTCCCCATCTGAAGCAGCATAATAAGTAAAAGAATCAAACTATCCTAAAGAAACTCGACACAAATCAGCCTCAACTGAGCTAAAATGAAGCGAGCTTTTCAGAGTTTCCAGAGGGTGGGCTGATGAAGTGCGGCTCAGGGTGGCACACAGGCAGGCAGGAGCTGGGAGGGGGCAACTACATGTTTCTTTTTTTACCAGGAGAAAGACATGCCAAGAATCTGAGACAGCAAAGAACGCTGCAGACAAACACCAGAGCTGAGCTGCTGCAACGACGCAGACCAACTAGAACTATGTTCATCTTCACCAAACTGAGAATTCAAATAAACTCTAATCTAAACACATCCACTAGAATAAAAATAATTCTGCTCCGATAACAAAAAGATCAAACTGCGAATAAACTTAAAAAACGTTTCCAAATTATAATGTAGAAATAAAAAAATAAAAACTTAAAAATAAAAGAAGGGTTAAAAATAAAAAGTATGATAGAAATACAAAAAGATGCAAATAAAAAAAACCTAAAAAATTAAATAAATATTAGGAATTCCTGAAAAAATGTCAAATATGAGATAAAATTTAAAATAAATGTAAAACTTCATATTCGCCAAAAATAAATGCATTTTTTTTAAATTAAATGATCAATGTTAAAATAAAATAAAATAAAATGAAGGTATTTTACAGCCAACGTAAAACACGTATCGACCCATCAGGACATAAAGAACTTCTGTGTTTGGTTCAATAAAGCAAACAGACGACAAATTTGGAATTTTCTGTTAGTTTTTAAGTTTGAGCAGAAACATGAAGGAGACCGACAGCTGATTGGAGCAATTTAAATACTATAAAAGTTCCACATGAGATGCAAAGAATGTGACCCTTAACCTTTTATCCCTGTTTTATTACAATAAAAACATGATCAACGTGTGGCTCCACCTGAAGGGGCTCAGACACGGTTTCACTGACTTGCAGGTGAGTCTTTTAATACAATTAAATGCTAAATAAAGCAAGTTTGTAGTTAACTTTAAGCCACAGTGAGCAAATGTCTGCTGCTAAGCTGAATAGTTTATTGCTGCTTAAACCTAACAGGAAAAAAACAGCAAACTTGTTTGGATTTTCTATCTCTACAAACCTCTGAATGAAGTCTTTGTTTTAGCATCTGTCATAAACCACGTCTCTGTCCTACCACAGGGAGGCGCTGCAGCTCCACCAGACCTCAAGGCAGCGGTCTGTGAGCTATTTAAAGAAGCCACTGGTGTTCAGCTGTCACTGAGGAATGTTGAAGCAGGAGATTCTGATCACACATGCAGAGCTGTCCGATGTCTGAGACTCACCGACTGCATATGAACACACGCAGCAACACGTGTTATTCTGCACATGAGAAAATCCATGCAGAGCTTAAAGTTAACAGCCGACAGATATGCCTCCTCTGCCATCTTTTCCCTTCCAGCTGCCAGTTTCTGCAGCTGAAAATAGTCAATAGTGCCACATCGCTGCACAGGAAGGGACATTATTCTCCTCAGCAGAAATCTTAACATCTAAACCCCAGCAATGAAACTGCATTAAAAAGCTGCAGGATTTGCAGTAGTGTCTGCACAGGGCTGCAAAAAAAATAAAAAATGAACAAGTTTAGTTCAGAATGAAAATAGATTTAATTTAGGAGCAGATCTTCCTGTTCATAGTTCAACAACTGAGTATCCGTAACACAAATCATGGCCCCCAGCCAACAAGTTCATCTGGGTTTCATGCAGTTTGCTGGATTTTCTGCACTTTTCTGTCTGCTAATTTCTGCACTAGATTCACAAAGCAGATAGCACTAAATACATGCAGACCCACTGTCTGAAGAAGCTGCCTGCACCTATTTTTGGTCTGTGTTGCAGTTGTCCTGAAAATGGATCTAATTTCCTCACCGACAGCTACAGGCCCTGAACTGATGAGGTGCGCCTCCAAACTGTAAAACTGCTTCCTATGGTAACGCTGTTTGTACACGGTGCACCGCTGCAGACTGGAGAAGACTATGAAATCATTCCACCCTTTAATCAATGACTGAAGGTAAAAAATATTAAACTCAACAGCGCTTGTCTTTTAGACTGCAATGTTTTTTTCCCTGGCTGTACTCGACATTACTCTACATGGTTCTGGGCAGATCCTCCCCTAAATGCTGCATAATACCTGATGTAAATATGGACAGACTACGCCAGGGAGGTATTTAGGAGCAGATCTTCCTGTGTTGGTGGTTTAGAGTTAGAAACAACCAGCGAAAAGCTTAATGAAGAGGCAGCAGTGAAAGTCTCAACCCCAGTTTGTCAATAACAATAATCCAAAGGGATGAACTAAACCAGAACTATATTTCTGACGACAACACTGAAAAACTTCCATTTCCACAGAAAATCCAAACCACAAACATTACTAATATTCCTGCCAGATGGGATTTTCTCGTCAGGTGCTCCGATTGTAAGAAGTGCTGACTAACTGAAGTGGAAACATCCATCCACGCATATAGTACGTAAGTTTGTGGTACCGGGCCCGAAGGCAGCATCTACACTGGAAAACTGAAAATCCAGCCACAGCTGGCAGGAGCTGGAGGAGAAAACTCAGCGGCTCGTCCAGAGGTCAAACTGAGAGAAATACGTGAATTTATTAAAACTTGACGTGACCAAGAAATGAAATCCTCTTAATTCATCCGGACTTCTATAGACTCCATTAGGAGAGCAGAAAAAAGGAGCATAGGAACATCTTCCAGGCTCCTGGTGCTCCTTATACACCCCCTCCCACTGGGCTTCATGGTCCAGGGTAATTCAGAAGATATTCTTCATACTCTTTTATACGTGTGTTAGGATTCACCTGAAACAGAGAGATGGTGCTGTCACCATGGAGACAGTGACCATCACCTTCAGCTTCATCTTTATAGCTTGGAGGCAAAGCAGTTTTCATTTAAACCGTGTGTGTGTGTGTGTGTGTGTGTGTGTGTGTGTGTGTGTGCACACGAGGCACTCCTCAGACTGGCACAGCGCTTGGAGTTTTCTGTCTTTACCAGTAACAGGAGCTCCTTGATGCCAGCGATCCTGACATTTTCCAGCTGCGCTCTGCGGCGGCAGCGTGGAGCCATGCTGCTGCAGCTCTGCAGGGTGAGATGTCTGATTGTGTTTATTATCTTAGTGCCACGGTTCACGGTTAGTCACGGTGAATAGAGAAATTATCATTTGTAAACCTAATTAAATCATGAAGGGAGCCACTGAAAATATCTCCAGGAGCTCATTAGAATTACGCAGTAAAAGACGGGGGAGCATGAAGCCACCTGCTGCACGCCTCCTCACAGCTTCAGCTGAACGGAACCTCAGACGCTTTCTGGAAAAAGAAACTTTTAGTGTGACGGGCTGGATGTGGTTATGCTGGAGAAGGAGCTGCAGTCACTCTGAGAAAACTGAAACTCCAACATTTGTTCTCAAACTATAGAAATAAAAGCAGTTTCTAAAGAATCTGGGTCCAAATACAGTCCAAAAAATATTAACATTTAAAGTCCATCAGTGCAACATTTTAATTAGATTTGAATACAACTAAATGTTCCTTTAAAATCCATGTTTTTGATAAATTGATGCTAAGCTGCAGCATTGTAACTTCTGATCTGCATCTGTAAGGTCAGGGGTCATCCTGCAGTGAAGAAACACCTTGGAGGATTTAAATTCAAAGGAAAAACAGAATATGAAACTACTGAGACTCATATCCAGGGGGGTGGAAAACGTTTTTTAAATGTTGGAGAAGAACATCTATCGGTGTCTAATCTCCTGCAGCTTCTGGAATAAACCAGAACCCATCTGGAGATGCAACCGAGCACCATTAGTGTCTCACAATGACGTGGAAATCTTGTTTAAAGGGTTCCCACAAAGACTGCTCCGTCAGAATGTGTCAGAACACGTAAACGGGTTTTTACCAGATCTCTCTGATTGATTCCCCATTCTGTCTGTTGGACTCACAGTAGTTGGGTCACATCTGGTTAAAACGCATTTTTACACAATAAGATTTACTTTCCATCCATCACTGATGGATTCGATTTCCAGGAATATTTTGTATGAAGTGTAAAAGCTCGGCTCGGTCCAAACTGGGGCCTTAATGTCAACATGAGAAGGAGTTTTAGCTCCTTCTGTGAAGAAGCCTCCTGTGGACCGTAGTTTTGCTTTAATGATGCCAGAAGCACAAAGATCTGAAGCTGTTTAACGGTCTCCAGACGCTGCGGTTGCAGAACCAGGACAGAGTTCTCCACAGGGCAACGTTCCTGTTTACAATGCAGGATCCAATCCGCCCTTTCTCTGAATGAAACCAAATCCTGACAGCCGATGCGAACTCTGAATATAATCACATTAAAGGCTGTTTGGGAGGAAGCAGCGGACATAAATTAGCAGGAAAATGCTTTGTGCTGGTCCATGTTGCAGGAAAAAAAAGCTTTGATTTGGAAAACGCACCAGTTGTAGTTTTTCCAATTCCAGTTTATGACTGCAAGGTTCAGATCCACCAAATTTGGACAATTAAAATAAAAATAAAATACTTGCAGTAAAAACCATGGAGCTGTCTCCAGCATCAGTTAACCAGGTCTTCTTCAACTAAAAATCCTGAAAAACCTGCAGCGTCTGTGACAAACTAAAAACTCCAGAACACAGCGGGTTCTCCTGGCCTGCTCATATGGGAAACAACAATCACAAGTATTAAACTATTAAACTCTTTCTTCCATCCTGGTTCTGAATAATGGCTCACATAGAATTAGACGGTTGGGTTTAAGTTACTAACCTAAATAAACAGGAGCTGAACATTTACTGCTAGAGGTGGACGATATGAACTTAAAAGTTTATTGCAATATTTTGTTGTATTTATTGTGACAATAAAAAGCTGTTTCCAACTTCATTTCAGCTTTTTGTCGTCAGCTGTATGTCTGTGACTGAAGGTACAAACACAAATACGACTGTTAGAACAGGAAACAGGCTTCTTCAGGACACCGGTGACACAGTAGCTGTAATTAATAATATTATTTAATCATATTTTCCATTCTTGATATTTACTGATGCTCTCTTGGAACCAACAGTGGATAAAAGAGAAATAGACAGTTTTTGGGTTTTCAAACATCATTCATTTGAATGTATCGTTAATAAAAATTAAAATTGTTATTATGATAAAAACGTATTCATTATAAAGATAAACGATAAGATAAATGTCCACCCCTACTTACCGAGCAGTGCAGCGAGCAGCAGACCCACTGGCTTTTATTAATTTGGTTTTAAACCATCCTTCTGGTCCGGACCAAACAAAAAAAGAAGCAAGTTTACTGTTCAGATCCTTCATGGATGTCAGCATCATTAGATCTGATCCATCAAACTGTTTTCTCTTTACATGCAAATGAGCTTCACCATTCAGGTCTTCTGACTTGTTTGTTTCTATTCTAACGATGTTGGTCAACTGTAAACTATAATAATATTCATAAAACATTCAAGAGTCTCATGAAGATTCAGGAGATCAACACTTCAGCTACAAAGTTATAGTCAACTAATAATTGTTCTGTACTGCAGTTAGGATTGTACTGCAATGATTAGGACTAATTGGAATGTATGTACCTGACTTTTGTGAAGTGCCTTGAGACGACATGTGTTGTGAATTGGCGCTATATAAATAAACTGAATTGAATTGAAAATACTGAATAACTAACACTAATCAAATAAAATTGGCTGTAATCTACAGATCAGAATAATCACTTAATCCTGAGGAAGGACCAGCGAAGCTGCAAAGGTTAAATCTGGATGGAAACCTAAACTTCATCAAGAGTTCACCAGTTTCTGGTTCTAATATCTAACTTACACCTAGGAAGGGAGGAGATGAAGCCAACATTCAGAACCAGTAAGGATCGGTCAGCATTTAGCACCAGAACCACCACAACAGAACTGAAAGATCGCCTTACTTTGACTCGACACATACTGGCCTGGTCCACCTTTCTTACAGAACAAGCTTGGAGCGCGTGGTTCCCCCAGTCCTGAAACTGGTGGTGGTATTGGTTTCTTCTGGCACTGGGCTTTTGAATGGCTGGGGGGTTCCACACATTGGGTCATGGCATAACTGAAAGCTCCCATGGACACGTTTACTGGGTTAGGCTTCCACAGGGTGTACATGATGCAAAATGAACAATCAAAATTAAACTTTACACCTAATTATGGATTATTTTCAAACTTTTGGGGGATTTCTTAATTAAACAAAAGACAGGTAACATTAATGAAACCTTTTTAAATTTAAAAACATATTTTCTGAAATCCTAAAAACTGTGAATGTTATTGGCTTACCGATTTTCTATTTCTTTTATGAAACTGTGCTGCCACGAATGAAAATGGTTCACATCATTTGTCTGTCAGACCAAGTAGTTGTTTCACAAACAGGAAATCAGACGAATACTGTAGTCCATAAACAGGAGAAAGCCTTGCATTTCTGCTGCAGAAATAAAACTCTTGCGGTTTTTCATGATAAATGAAATATTAGGAGCTCACCAGAATTTGTGGGAACCTTCCAACCTTTTTCAAACCACGATTGATGCCGTTTTGGTTTTTGGAACGGATGAAATCATAAATGCAGCTCCTAATGCTGGCTAAGAGGGTAATTGATCCCTGCTCACTGACTGAAAAGCCATCTGGGGGGCAATAACAAGAAGGACCTTTCCAAAGCAGTATTTTATATCACACAGTGAACCTTCAAAGATTCCTCTCAGCCAAGCTGAACCTAAGCTGCACAGATCCACTGGACCGGTGAATTTAAAAAGCTGGATCTGACTCCAGGAGAGCAGGAGCATGCTCACTGGATCAGAATCAGATGTTTCCCCTCTGACCCGGCTGTCTGAGACACCTGAAACTCGGAAGAGTGCATGAGCTGCGACAAATAGTCCGGAGTTTGAAGCTCAAAGCTGTGGCTGATGATGCAGGGTGATACTCCCTAAGAGCAAGGAAGGAGTGCAGGGAGCGGGACCTGGACTCAAGCAGCTCCTGGGGCTAAGAAAACCAGCACCATGGCTGACCTGCAGAGGAGGAAACTCTGTCAACACAGCACCACCGGGTCACTGGAACCAGCGTCCAAGTAAAAGGATTCAGGGCCTTCAGGCCATCTTCCAAGGCTATAAGATGTCTTAATATACATACAGAGTGCTGCAGTGTGTTGGGTGGGAGCGGAGTGCACGCACCTTGGTTTCCCTGCAGACATGCTGGCATTTCACCCACATGTGTTTATCAGAGCATTAATGGGGCTCTGCTTTGCCAAAACGACACACGTCAGAAAAATCTGAAATCTGAGCCAACAAACAGCTTTTTCTGGATGCAGATCTGATAAGTTCATCCCTCCATCCTCCTTCACCCACAGGTGTGAGTGTTAAGAGCAGGCCAGACAGGAAATGAGCTCATCCAAAGCCCAGAGGGATGGAAGATAAAGCAAGAGAGGTAAAAGCAGAACGCAGAAAGTCGAAACATCTGAATTAGTTGTTAGAAAAACATGATGAATTTTAGGAATATAGAAAAGTTTTGTCTTAGTAAGAAAATAGTATCTTTAATAAAATGGGAGTTGGGAACAAATAATGTCTTGAAGGTTTGCAGACATTTCTGTTATCAAAATAGTTTTCTGCAGCTTACAGGGTGCTTTCAGGCACCAGACTGAATTATATCGTTGTACTCGTACTCGTCGTCTTCCGCTTATCCGGAACCGGGTCGCGGGGGCAGCAGACTCCGCAGAGACACCCAGACGTCCCTCTCCCCAGACACCTCCACCAGCTCCTCCTGGGGGAGCCCAAGGCGTTCCCAGGCCAGCCGAGAGACATAGTCCCTCCAGCGTGTCCTGGGCCGTCCCCTGGGCCTCCTCCTGGTGGGACGTGCCTGGAACACCTCCCGAGGAAGGCGTCCAGGAGGCATCCGGTATAGATGCCCGAGCCACCTCAACTGGCTCCTCTCGATGTGGAGGAGCAGCGGCTCTACTCCGAGCCCCTCCCGCTAGAATGAATTATATATTAATATTATTATTTCATAACTTGCTGGTTACTTTAGTTACACTTACATGTTACTTTTTGGAAATCACCAGAGAGTTTAGAAGGTAACCTGGAAATTGCAGGAAAGTTCAGGAAAGTAACCTGTAAGTTCTGGGAGGGTGAAGGGTGTCATACGCAGCGCTACCATGCAGTGAAATTAGCCTGTAAGCTCGTTGACGGCACCATTAATGCCCTCCTGTTGGGTTTGGGTCCTACCGGCTGATTTATGTCTCCATCACTGGTCTGCAGGTTGATCTGCATCTAGCTTCGTTCTCTACCTTTTTCTGCACATCAGTGAGAAAAACATGAAATCAGAACCTGAACCAGAAAAGAGACCCTGTGATCCTCAGGCCCTTTTCAATGCAGTTACATAAAATGCTTTTTATTATCTAATCTTAAGTTCCTGCAGAGGCCCCAAAGACTTCATGACTCCATTCCAAGCCTTAAAAATGTGAGCAAGAAGCAATGTCTTACGCAACATTTCTGTGCCAAAATGTGATTTTATCTCTCATCTAGTGGTTGTTTGGGGCAGTGCATCTCAGCTCCTGGCCTTGGTGTTGGCTGCTTGACAGCATCATTTCTGGCAGAATACTTGTGTCCAGAGTGTCAAACATCCTTCAGGCTCGACATGTGTTTGCTGCCTGTTGGCCCTCAGCGTGGAAACACTTGATTTCTGCAGATCTGGCAGGAAACCATCCTGCTAAGTTAATCTTCTTCAAACCTTCCTCTCTGCAGCAGTGCCAGGCCTAATCAGCGGACGTCAACACGCGTACACATTCAGTAATGAACACACGCAAAGACAACGAACACTCTGTGCTGCGCGCCCAAACAGTCAGAGCACAATATTTATGACAAACCATTTATCTTCAGACAAACGCACATGTTGGACCTCAGAGACAACAAGGAAACCAGAGCGAGTCAGCACAATCTGCACGTGTAAACAGCGGGTCATTACAGAGCCGACCTGGAGCAGAATCTGAAACCTCTGCTGCACACACATTCAGGCGGCACGGCAAGGCCAAGCAAATACTTTCCATCAGTTTGTGTAAGCAATGATAAACACATTACATGTAATCATAAGTGCATGCGTTTCATTCTAGGGCTGCGGCAGGGCATTTGTAGCCAGAACGCTGCACTTTTCCCATCGCTTCACTTCACAGAAAGCGGATCTGCGTCTTATTCCATGTGTTTATGGCAGATCTAAATTATGGTATCAAATTCCCCACAAAACGAACCAACTGTCATGGCTGACCCTCCCTAACAGGCCGGGAAGGAGGGTAACTCTATCCCTCCCTGAATTTCAGGTTCTGCGCTTGGATTCATTTCTGCTGTACGGGAAGAGAGAGAAACACCAGGCAGATCTGAGAAAACAAACTCAGACTCTTTTCCTTTTCTTAAATAGGAAGCAGAGGAAGTCCAAAAAACATGAAACAGCTGAGAAGAACTTCAGGACCTTAAGAAGTGTCTGCATGTAAATCTGAACTAATTCAGGTTCTGGATCCAGATCTACACCTTCATATGAGAACTCCTCTGACTAACCCTAAAGACACATCTCCAAAGTTCTTCTAGGTTTGCAGTTTCTACTAAGGTCGCAATTTGCAATTTGTCCATGAGATGGCAATGTTACAGCAGAGCGAAACTAATGATTAAAAACTCTTAATGAAAGCTTCCTGGTCAGGATGCAAATTCATGCAAGTATTATTCTGTAATTAGACATTACAGTCAAGATAGGCAGAAATAGTCATCATCTACGTATATTTTCCTTGCAAGGAGCCAGACGTTCTTGTGATCTTCGAAAGTTGCCCTTATCAGTCGTTCTGAAGCGTTCAATATTTTTTTGAATATGTGCTGCATATTCACATGTTTTAGATCAATTTGAGCTAAAATCCTGACATATATGGACACACTGTGAAGGACATCTGAGTAGTTGGTCAAAACAAGAGGAGCATTTTTTTATTTCCAGCTCATACCTGAACATAGAACGGTTCATACAAACATTAGTTTTATGAAAGCTGAGTTTGGCCTCTTAAAGTTGTTTTATTTTGAAAACTACATGCTTGAATTCAAATGTTGTTGGAGATAAATATGTCTCTGAAGTCATAGATATGAATAAAATCGATACATTTTGATTAAACATAGCGGTGCGAAGCTACATCTAGCTCATGAAACAACTGGGTTAGCCCGTCACTGTATTCTGGTGATGCTAATTGTTTGCATCTTGTTTCCTTTTCTACCGAGTACCCCCAAAATAACTGCCACACAGACTGACCCCACCCAAGGCTTCTACAGTGCTTTTAATAGCAAACTGCATCATACAACCAACTAAACAAATCAAGAACAATTTCTGGTTTTACTTCAAAATAAGATTCTCAAACACAAATAAAGGGGGTTGAGCTTAATGCACACAGCAGCAAACCTGTGACAGAGAAGCTGAAAAAGAAAAGAATCAAGGAGAAGCATTGGTCCAGTCAAAGTCCTGACCTCAACCTGACTAAAATGATGCGGAGGGACCTTTAGAGACCTGTGCACAAACAAATCAGATGCGAGAGACTGATTTGCTTCCTCTAACACATTACTTAAGACACTCTACGGTCAGAAACTTCAGCTAATTAGCTGCTGCATTCAGTGGTTTATTCTAGTAAAAAAAAATACACACAGGGGACTGTATGAAGGAAATGTCATGTGACAGTGTGACCAATGAAATGTCCAGATGGCTCAGCATTAACTGTCCAGTTGCATGGCTGAACTGATGCCTGCACTGTGCAGTAGACCATGTAGTCCATGTAAAATATAGCTATGTTTGTATGCACATTCACACAGTCATTTGGGAGACCTACATGTCCTGTATGCTCTGGATGCATGCCCTCATTTCTGCTGTCTGTGGACCCAAATCAAAGAGTCGGGCAGTGGAGCCCGAGGGCCTCGCTGCACTGAACCATCAGCTGGCAGGATGAAAGGCGACTGCATAATGAGACAAAGAGGTAGGGTGGAGGACGGGGTGGGAAATGGGGTCAGAAGCAGGAATAAATCATGATGGAGGGAGGAGATGGATGTGGATAGAAGCTCAGCAGAGAAAGAAATCAGGACAATGGTCGTGGTACCCTGATTTCTGACTGTGAGCCAGTTTTCTCTGGGTTGACTTCATGTGGAGCTCTGGTGTGATGACTGAGAGTCTGAACAACGGTCTGTCTGACAAAGACAGAATGTAACTATCAGCTTTTTAGCAGAATAAAGTGACTTGATTCCAACACGTCATCTACTCCATACGTCCTGGTGTTTCTGCAGAATGAGGGAGAGATCAGCATGGAGGAATCAAGCAGGCACCAAGTGCAATGAGGCTGGAAAAATTAGATTTCATACAACTGCAATGATTTTTAAAAAACACCTGCCTCAAACCACCCATCAGCCAACGTGATGCATGTGTACCACTAAGACCTGCTGATGTATTTTCTACACATACCAAGGATGGAATTAAAAACAGTGTCGGCATCTTACAGTCAAGAGTTATGCACAGTTATGATGCTAATTAGCATTTTAAACACAAACATTTATATGTTTGGTTTGCACAAAATTCAAATCAAGAATCTCTATTTACTTAAGAATCTGACTGAGCACAAAAACACATAATTTATTTGTTTATATTCATAATAGTGAGTTGATTCAGGCAGGAGTGGATAAAACATGTTAAGCTGCAGCTCAACTGCAGGTTTTCTGTAGCCATCAAGATTCTGGCATCATTCTGGTGTGTTTAATGTGTAATAATGTGTTTACTGTTGGCTGGTAAGTATGCTGTAAACAATGACTCCATTTCTGAATGTAGAAAATGCATTATTTTAAAAAGCTTGATCATGTTCCACCACTATTTTTATATCCCATATTATGATTGAGATAACGTAAAATGAAAAGCAGCTGAACATACTCTACTGTTACTGACAGTTACCGCAGTGTTAGCTTCTCTATGTGAAGCAGTCAAGCCTTTAATTATGCTGAGGTCACTTTGGGACATCAGCTCAACACTTTGTGGCTGCATATCGTGTGAACATTTTCCATCATTCAAATTTTAAGCTTCTAAAACTGTTTGGGTTCAATGTACATCAAGAGACCCGTCAACCGCTCGTCTCCAAACATCATATGTCAAGTTTTCAGGCACTGAAGCCTAAATGAAACACATTCTGACATCAAACTGGAAAGGAACAACCTATTGCAATTGTACTTATTAGTCTGCAATTTCCCCAGTTGAATGAAATGAGTAAAAAAGCTCAAGAAATTTGGAAAACATTGTGCCAGTGCCAGGTGTATTATGCAGCGCTTGGCGGTCTGGCCCTGGGCTTCGGCTGCACTTCATTAGCCATCTTCCCTCTACCTTTCTATGACAAATTCAATAAATGTTCATCTGGTTCCAATTAGGCCCTCGTTAGCAATAATTGGCTTGGTATTTACTCACAGCATTACTCAGTAAGGGTACGCTCGGTCTTTTAGGCTTGTTAGTTACCTGCCAAGTGCCTGCACCCTGAAGAAAGCTTTCAAATATCCTAAAAGGTCAATTTTCTCAATCAAAAACCAAACAGAGTTTTTTCCACATGGCAACACATTTAGGCCTGAAGCATAGTTTCTGTCCTCTGTACACTCAGTTCATGGCAGCTACTGAGAAATATGGTTTTCTAGATGAGATGTGTAAAAGTATTTAAACTGAAGTTGCAGAGAGAACTGGCCCAATGTAACAAATGTATGAGTACAGCATTTAAAGTGAAGGGAGTAAGTTGTCCTATCATAGAAAATAGCTAACTTAGAGGGTTCCTTTCATATTATTCTGCATAGTAACCTATAGATTCAATAAAATCCTTTGCCCAAGAATTTGTAAGTTCTGTGATAGTGACCTGTAAGTTCAGTGTAAGATTTGAAAGGTAACCTGTAAGCTAAGTAACGGCTTACTTAGGTGAAACTTACAGGTTACTTGGGACAATCAGGTTACCATCTGAAACTTTTGATCTCCTGGAATTTACAAAACATTTCCAGATTTTCGTGGGGTTTACAGGTTACTGTTTGTAACTTACATGGTACTTTATTGAACTTAATAAATAATAATAAAAATAATAAAACAGGTTACTTTTACAGAATTTGCTCATTAACTTCTGGAACTTACAGGTTATTTTTACAGATCTAAGTGGTAATTTTATGGGTGTAGCAGGTTATTTTCTGCAACTAAAAGGTTACTCTCTAGGCTACTGTCTATGAAAACAGCTTGATTTTACAGAACTAGCAGGCTACTTTTATAAACAGTTTCACACAGTAACCGGCAAGTCCTGACTTACAGGTCCTGACTGATCAGGAGGAAACGTATTAACTATCAACAGATAAAGAGCCACTCGGTCGTTCTGCTCACATTTTTAATCCTCTGCACACAGGATTCAGAAACTAAAATAATAAAGATAAATTAAACAAGGTTTTTATGTCTTTATGAGTTGGATTAAACAGGCAGGGATGTGTTTAAAGGAGTTTTTGTGAAAGTTTTTACTGGAAACTGATGCAGTAATAACAAGACAGCGTCATTGGGCTGCAGGTTCTGTACCAGGAAACTCGATGGTTCAATACCAACGTTTCTCTGGCAAAAGAAAATATTTTTCCAGGGTGGCCTGAGACAAGAAAGTAGAGTGGGAATGCTGCCATTCCAGATCCACAGAAAGAAAAAGACGAGCCTGTAGGAGACTCTGTTTATGTTTCTGCTTCCTGAAAAAAGACGCGAAACATTTAAAATCTTGACTAAATTCAGCACCATGTCATTTCTATCAGACAGTGCTGTTCATAGTGTAGACATAGCGCTGTTCCATATTTTAATAGGAAAATATGTCTGTTTGACACCTTTAAAATCAGGACTGAAAACATGATGTGGAACAAGTCTGAGCATTAAGGAGAAACAGCTGAACCTGGAGGAGACAAATCAGACGGTTTCAAATGAAGAAGCTGCTGCTTCTCTCTCCTCTGCTAACAGTTAGTCAACTTTATGGTTCCCTCAATTATAGAAAAATCAGAGGATTTCACCAAAAAGCACCTGTTCCTGAAGCTCAGCAAAACATCTCTCAGCTCCAGAACGTGCCAGTTCCTGGAAGCCCATGCTTGAAATAAATGATGCCACGTGGGCATGTAGAGAAGTTGGAGAAGCTCTACTTTTAAAATCATTTTTTTCTTCCCATTTTTCTTTGGTACGTGAGGAAAGAAGGTCTGCTCTGCACATGTTCCTTGTTCACAACTTTGATACGTTTTCCCAACAGGGAAAAACACACAGAAAGGAGGAACAACAGGATGAAGAGACAAACTCTGAAGAACGTATCTGAGGGGGAAAGAAGTGGAGGTAGCAGCTTAGAAATAGACTCCGTGAAACAAGAAAAATGGAGATCATCAGTCAGTTCAGCAGAAACAAGCAGACTGCTGGGAGCATCTTTCAGGATTACTCAAAATAAAACTGAAAAACTAATTTGCAATTAATTTATAAAATGGAGAGGAGTTTTTCACAAGAGATTGGCTCATTTATCAGCCTTTAATCGAATTAAATTGCTGGATCTGTCCAACTTGTTGACAGCAGTCATCCACCATCATCTGTTTTTTAGCTTTTAAAATGTTCCAAAGGTTCATCTGATCTGTGCAACATCTAGGCTCCTTGTTTGTGGAAACAAACAGGGAGTCCTGCAGATTTTGGGGAACTAAGGCTTGACTTTGACTAGACCATATTTATACTTGTTGAAAATCTGCAGCTGTGTTCAGTATTATTGTCCTCTTGATGACCCAGTTTGGACCACATCTCAGATACTGGACAGATGGAGTGAGGAGGTCATGTTCTGAAGCAGGTTCTGAAGCTGCCAAACAAGCCCAGATCATCAGGCCTCCACCACCTAACTAACATTTGGAGGTTGGAAAAACAAAACGCTCCTGGACTGATGTCTGCAGACATGAATAAATGGGTTGATCTTTATGTTCTGCTGAGAAGAGGAGAAGAAGAAACCTGAATTTGGAGATTTACCTCATGGTGTTTGGTAGTTTGTTGTCCTTTTCCTGGACAAGCCGCCATGACTTGTGGTTTCAGTCATGTGACTTTAATTAATGCCGTCTTGTACACAGCTTTTCAAGGCCGAAATTACTGTCAGGGTAATTGCAGGATCCAAGCAGCCAAGACTTTGTTTTAGTGTATAACTGGTTTCATAAGATTTATGGGCTCAGGGGAGAACAAATGTTCAATAGATCACATTAACGCTCTCCTCGCAGCAGAAAAACACTTTTACTGCAAATATGAATAACATGCATAGAGAAATTAGCCTAAAACCTGAAAGGAGCAGCAGAAACACACTGAGGTGCTGAAAATAATTTGCTTTTATAATTTTGAGGAAATAAAAATAATTAAAGCCAGTGAGAAATGAAACACATATCCTGCCTGTCAGGCAGCCAGGGTAACATTCATACAACTGGGAGCAGATCGTTGGACACTTTAACGTAACAATTATCATCCATGACCGACGCTGTGATCAAGTCAATATGTTGTCTCTGACCCGCTGAAGAGGGCTGCAAATTTACTGCAAACTCCTGGAAGCAATTAACAGTACAGTACGCTTTGTCTCCAGATGGTGGCGCTAGTGTAGCTCAGTGAATCCTTTCTACAGACACAGACGCTTTATGAATTCTCCACAGATGTTAGAAGTCAGAGATGACGTTATGTGGTTCTAAGCTGACAGATGTAAGAATAACAGTCATTTTTTCATTATTGATTCTTTTTGGAAATCTGGATCTAAGGGAAACTTCTGCTGCGTGGGGACATTAGATCTCTGCTGCTGTTGCATTATGCATTCATCCTGCGCTGCACAATATTCCAGAAATACACCTGCATTGCTGCACAGGAAAACCACATGGATCCAAGTTTTCTGCTTCATCACCTCCAGATACTGTTTTACTTTGCAGAATCCACAGAACACAGAACCAGAACACAACCATATTACAATCTGAGCAGACCTGAAACCACAATGTGCAACACAGCTGCTAATTTAGAAATGGCCTTAATAGCTGAAAAAATAGTAGTTTGGTTTTATATTGTGAGGGCTAAACTTTTCTACTTAAGCAAACTGAATTAGAAAAGTTTAGCTCACAATATACAGTTAAACTAGAAAAAGCAGTTAATGAGTCTTTCTGTTTGCAGAGAAAGCTCCTGAAAACCTGACTATGGGTTACTTTGTTTTAGTGCTTCGTTTTTCTGTCTTTGTTCCGATCCAGCTCTCTTATTATTTTTCCTCCAAACAGTCAGAATATTTATTTATATATTTTTTCTGAAACCAAGCTAAGCTAAACTAAGCAAAACTAAGCTAAGCTAGCGTGGTGTTTTGTAAGCATTAGTTTGTCCATAATTTGCTTCTTGGTCAAACACTAGAAATAGTTACTGGATTTATTGTATAAAATTAGTAAATTAAGCACAACCAATTCTAATTAAAGTTTTTGAAATTTTGTTAATCAAGTTTTCATCTCGCAGATTATTAGGAATTATCTTTTTGGAGTTATAATGCTATTTCTTTATATACAAAAATGTCTTACATTTTACTTTTTGCATTTTTATACACTAAAGAAATGGGAACAAACTGATTTCAGAATGCTGGGAAAATTCAGTTTAAAATAAGTTTGTGTTTGATGTTAATCTCTTGGGTTAAGGAGCCTTTTTTCTTCCTGAATGATTAAGAGCCGAGTCTGAAAACCTCCAGGTACTAAACTGAGTAAATAAGCAGGCAATGTCTGAAGACAAAATGTGAAAGACCTCCAGAAATAGCAGAGCACTGCTGAGAAGGAACATTTTAAAAGATTTCAAGAAAATCTGGATTATTGGAAGGAAAAGTACCAAAACAAATGAGGGCTGGATCAGGAGTGTTGCATAAATAAAACATGTTAACTTTAAAGGACAAAGTAGAAATGTCTGGGCTGAGTAGTTTGGTTTGGGTCGATACTGGCTGAGATTCAGGTTACCAGATGGGAAAACATCTCCTGGACCTTTCATGTGATTCATAAGAAAAGTATTTAGAACAGCAGAGTTCTTTATAATGAAGACGTCAAAAGTTTTAGAGCAAACAGGATGTAAAACAGTAATGGTGAACTCTTTGCAGGTCAAAGTCAGCAGAACATTTCTGTGTGTGCTGGTGTTTCAGATCTGCTGGTTGGCTGATCTGAAAACTGAGCTGCTGCATATCGATCCGCCGCCCGTCTGAGTGCTGCAGCACTGAAAGCCGATCTGTCTGCTGTCAGAGCGTCCATTAACGCTCATCAGATCACCCGCCGGAAACACGGCAAAAAAACAAGCGCCTAGTCCTGTTGGGATTGGGAATACCACAAATGGCAAACATACTGTTCAAAAACTGGAAATAAAAATACATTGATTCTTTTTAAATAAACAGATCTGTTACTACTACTGCAACATTATTAATTACATGCTGCTCTAATCATTCAAAATATGGGAATAATAACTGTTCCACAATGATGAAATTTGAGTTTTATATATTAACACATAGAGGTTCTGACATCTTACAACCGACTGATTAATTTATTAATCAAATCAAACGTTTACTTGAACTTGTCTGTCTGGTATTGACTCAAATGGAGGATAAACTGGGATGGGTTTTTACAGTGTGGCTCAGAGACGGTGCTGAAAGGTTGACGTCATTATTCCGTCTCAGTTGGGATTTGGGAAAATTCTATTGTTTGGGTCTGCATTACAGACCAACATCATTTATATGGATGTTTCCTGAAATATGAACCTAATAAAGCATTTATTGTGTCACCTACAGAGGTTGCAGTTCATTTATCTCATGAAAGTCTGGCACCTAATTTTTGAGAGAATTTTATTTTATTTTGTCTTTGCTGAAGGTTTTTTTATTTTATTTTGTTTGTTCCTACTTTATTATTTTTATGGTGATTTTTAGGATTCATTTTGAGTTTTATGGGATGAAATGATCTTTTTGTATCTATAGGTAATCTGTTCTATGTCTGCTTTTTAAACCCAAGCATTATGATGCATTTATTTATCCTCTGCTGTAGGACTGGCAGCATTTTTTCTATCGTCATTAAATCATTTTCTAATTGTCACACCTCCTTCAATTCGCATGACATCCCTGCTGTGCTGTCAGGCGCCTGCATCAAAACCAAGCTTGATCCAGGGTAAATCTGGAAAACCTTCTGCAGGGTGAAGGCAGCGATCTCACCACCACCTGGCTCGGCCCTCTCGGACTGTGCAGCTGATCAACAGAAGATCAGTGATAAAATGACATGACCAAGTTCTCCATCACCAGGACACACCAGTGCACCTGGGCCCACATCATGGATACACTGTCACCATGCTTCACACAGGAATAGGCCACCGTTAACTCATTACATAAACCTTTGCATGATCCATTACAATGACCAGCCAAATTCTGGCTGTTGGTCATGTCTTCATCCATTGTGCAGGCAGCCTTTAGAAACTCAAATGCCTGTTCGTCAGGTCATCATTGTGCCATAGCAGGAACCACAACTTTGAGTAAATTCTTAACCAAGGACGTTAAACGCCATGAGAGGCAAATAATATCTCCTGCATCTTTCTAGGTTTTAAGGCTTGTTTTAGTAAAATAATTATTCTCATTTGTGCTTAATCTGAATCTGTTTTGACTTGATACTTACATTCCAACATGGAGTTGTCTGGCAGAACTTCAGACTGAGGTTCTGCACTCTGAACTAACTGGAAGTTTGCTTGTTGTTTTTACTTTAAATCCAGCGTCACACACTCTGTGTTTTATTATTGCTTTTTAATTCAGCAGCAGAAAATTAGAGCCAACACCTTCAGGGCTGAATTCAAGCACACACTCACACACACACACACAGCTGCAATATTTTGACCTATTTTCAAACGCCACAACAAAAACTGGGAGCACAGAAGAAGCTCTGAGATAAAAACCTCTGCAGATTGAAGGAGGTGAACAAACACTGCAGGATGGAGCGCTTACGCTTTGTTTTGGTCTCCCTGAAACCCAGAAAACGCTCCATTACTGCCACTCTGGAAGCGGTAATCCATCTCTGATACCATATGAGGCTTTTCAGAAGTCAGCTCTGACACTGAGGGCAGAATAACAGATTAGCAACCCTAATTTGTCCCGAGGTTTTAATGGCTGAAGTTATATGCAATCCTCCACCATCTTCCATCAATCTAAGCGTTTCTGTGGTGGTTTGATTTCACATTTATAGGCAGCCATGTGCTTCCAATTTCTCCTGAGGACTAATAAAGACCATTTGAGACAGGAGGCGTTTTGACTGGGTGATTTTTCTTTTTTCGGTTTTGAAAACCTCCGGACGGCAGGCCTGTGAATGTTTGACAGCTACGAAAGCAGCTCCGGCAGGTTCACGTTTCACCCAAGGAGCAGATTCCTTAAACCGACCAAAATGTGGACAGAGGACAAACAGAAAAACACACAGAGTAGGCTGTAGCCTGGATTCAATAAGTCCTATTAAGATGAGAGGAGCAACACACGCTGCCACTGTCAGGAAAAGTTAACGTAAAGCTGTGGCAGCAGAAAGAGGCTGACAGATTTTAATGAGCTCCATCAGAGCGTTGGAACTTGATGTCCAGATCTCTGCTTCCTGTCAGAAATCCCAGCATGGTGACAGAAGTCAGGCTGAGGTCAAGCTAAAGGTTTAGCTGATTTGTTTCAGAAAACAGGATGTGTAGAAGATGAAGCTTTTAGATGGATTTAACACCCAAACAGCCAACCAGACCAATCAAACTAACCCTGTTTCTGTGCAACGGATGTTCTTTAGTTATTCCTAAAGACATTTTGAAGATCTTCAGCAATTTCTTAAGTTACTAATAACTCAGTATGAGGCTCGTCAGAGCATGCAGCAGCATTTCAAACATGCATTAATGGATGCGACAAGTTAGAGCAGAGTGTCTTTGACTTTCAGAGTTTTCTGCATTTTCCACAGCAGCAAAGACCATCAGTGTTTCACAGAGTTCCAGCGACCTGCAACGTTCACACAGGCAGGACCGGGCCGACCCATGTTCTGATGGACATTGTCCTTTGCCTTGCTGATCACCAAGATGGGGCAAAATAACTCAGGGGTCCACAATAAATAAATCAATGAAATGTTAAACATTATCAACTCTTTAAAGAACTGTCAGAATTTTAAATCCCAGACAACTCCAGATGTTATTTTTGTTTAAAAGCTGTATCCATCCATCCATCAATCCAAAAAGAGACGCCCAGGAGGCATCCTGATCAGATGCCCGAACCACCTCAACTAAACAGGTCAATACATTTGAAATTTGTCAAAAGATGCAAAAAAAGTTCTTAAGCTTTTCAACCTAATAAATCTGTTGCATCTTTGCAAAATGGCCTCACATCCTGAAAAATATTACCGAGCTAAAACAACAAATTTATGGATCATCAAGAACTACAAGCCGAGATATCCAAAAGGGTCCAGCAGGATCCAAGAGAGTGGTGCCACCAGTGCAGAGCTAGCTCAGGATTGGCAGAAGGTAAGTTTAAAGGCATCTGCAGACAGTGACTGCAGAATAACAGAACAATAGACTGCAGAAGACTTTTGGTCAAGAAGGTTTGCAGGAAGCCACATTGTCCTTGAAAATAAATTGAGAGCAGACTGAAATTCAGCAGCAGGTACAAGGACGGACAGCAGAAGATTGGTGCAAAGTTATTTTCTCGGCGGAATCCTCCTTCTCATCATTTCATGCATGCTTCTCGTTCATTGAGTGGGTATCTGCCCAATTGTCAAGAGGGGATCAAAATATTCTCCAAGAGCAATTTCTCCCAACTGTTTGGAGATGATCTGCATGATGGCGCTCCATGTCACAAGGCTGAAGTGATACAAAGGGCTCAAAGATTAGAGCTTCGAAATGTTGAACCTATGGTCAGGAAACTCTTCAGATCTGAAGCCCACTGAGAACTTTAAAACTTGCCTGATTTTTTGTTTAACAGAAACACGTAAAGAAAATCTAAAGCAAACAACATCTGTGTCACTGCCATGGCTGTTTGGCCTGTGCTGCACATAGAAAATCATCCAAAACACATAAAAGCCTTTGTGTGCTCCTTCAAATGGCTTTTTGAGTTCTGCAACACATTGACTGTAGTTCAAACACACAGCACCAGGATTCCCAGCCCAGTTTTCCTCATCCTTCAATACGAGGCCTGTGTTTAGGTTGCCTCCCAGTCTGCCGTCTGCGCTGCGTGTTTGCATTAAAGTATGACTCATCCCTTCATCCCCAGTGGGACCTTCAGAGCAGAACATCAAAGAAAATCACTGCATCCAACCAAAACGTCAGCGTTCTGCTCCGAGCTTCAGAGCAAACATGTCTTCACAGAGAACGTGCGGAGCCGGGCCTGCGTGGTTTCAGCTTCAGATGCAGACAATCCTCTTAAAGAGTTCATCTGTGTGGTGAACGCTAACCTAAAGAGACGTCTCTCATAATTAAAATGTCAAACATCTGATACTGCCTCAGTTAGATCAATGGCAAATGTCCACATGGTTGCAGAAGAATTTGGACAGCTCAGTCAGCTGGCTACAAAAACTGTACAGTTTCATTTAAAGTATTCACACCTCCTTGACCCTTTTTGTCACATTAAATTTTAATGAATTTTATTGGGAATATGTGCAACAGACCAACACACGGTACTGCATATATAGAAATATTTAGGTTTCAACATTGTTTAACAGACACCAGACAATGGGGCCGTGCATTTGTATTTAACCCCCATTTACTCTTAGACCCCTAAATAAAACCCAGTGCATACAGCTGCTTTCAGACGTCACCTCATGAGTAACCAGAGTCCAGCTCAGTGATGAGGTTTCTTAGAAAACAAACAGCAGAATCTGGTGGCAGGACAATGATCAGTTGTGAAATATTAGTGGCAAGAAGAAAGCTAAAAGAAGTCCCAGCAAACACATGGAAGAAGGTGCTCTGGTCAGATAAGACCAAAATTTTAGGGTTAGGGAGGCTGGTCAGAGTTGATGGGAAGATGGACGGAGCTAAATCCAGGACAATCCTGGAAGAAAACCTGTTAGAAGCTGCAGAAAACGTGAGTTCGGGGTAGAAGTTCACATTATGCAGGACAATAAAACTAAACATACAGCCAGAGATACAATAGGATCACTTAGATCAAAGCCTATACATATGTTAGAATGGCCAAGTCAAAGTCTAGACCTAAATATAACTGATGTGCACAGATGTTCTCCATCCAATCTGACTGAGCTTGAGCTGTTTAGCCAAGAAGAATGGGTGAAACCTTCAGTCTGCAGTTGAATAAAGCTGGTGGAGATAAACCCCAGTGACCTGCAGTGAAAGGTGGTTCTTCAAAGCAATGACTCAGGGGGCTGAAAACAAAAGCACACCAAACCTTTTCAGATTTTTATTAGTACAAACCTAAAGAGCATAAATCATTTTCCTTCCCCTTTACAGTGATGAGCTACGTTATGTTGGTCTGTCACAGAAACTTCCAGCGAGAGACACGGAGGTTTGTAGACAAAATGTGGAAAGTTCAAGGAGCATGAATACTTTGGAAGGCTCTCTGAATACTCAGCGGAGACTTTTAGACTTTTGACTGCTGGCGTTCCCCAGGGAATGATGTGGAACAAGAGGAAAGTGGCTTTTTGGGTTTAACATCTAGTCCTGCTATAGTTTCACATCATTTAATCTTTCTGCTCGATACTATCCAAGCTTTTCCAGATTAATTTTAGATTATCAGAACCAGCACCCTGTCATCTATTGTTCTGTTATTCTCTGAATGTGGAGCATGACTGTAGCGTGCACCTCCTGGGTTATATCAGAGCCATAATGCCCGTGGCAGAGCTCCCAGAACCCATTACCCCAGCAAAGAAAGCAGAACCAGAGCAAACAAAGCCTCGTGTCCTCGAACATTCAGGAACACTTGAGCTCAACCTCCGTCAACTGAGTCATCTCATTTTGCATTTTACTCTTCATATGTGGAAGAGTTTGCCTTCCACTGATGGAAAACTATGGAAAGCTGTGAAAGTATTTCCTATTTTCCTGCATTTCAAAGAGCCGTGACAGTGGAGATTTTCAGACATAAGTTCAGAACTAAAAACAAATAGAAAACAAAGATTCAATATGTGGTCATAAGAAAGAAAGCTTTGACATTCATTTTATTTCTTTTCCTGTTTTGTGAGTTTTTTAATGGATTTACAGAGAGCAAAATCCTCAGCAATTATGTTTAAAAACTCCAACAAATTTTGAACTAATTATGGGAAATTGTTAATATGAAAGAGAAGAAGAGTAACTGGTTGCTATGGTGATGAGGCCCAAGGAGGGAGGAGGAGCCAACAGCAGGCGGAAACATTTTACCCTCAAACAATCAGGCTGAATTAAAATCATTCTTACAGTGCGTCAGAACCTTCTGATAAAAACACACGTTTATTTTTATGTTTCTACACAGTTTTATGTAGGAGATCTGACAGGTTAAACAGAACCTTCAGGCCCAATTTCTACAGAACAATCCAGAGCTTAAATCTACTGGACGTGAATGGGCGTGTGGGCGTGTCTCTCTGCACTCTGGGCTCTGATTGGTCAGAAAACTGTAGGTCGTACAGCGGTAGGAGCTTGGTAGCTGGAAAGAGACAGAAACATCTAAGACTGGATGGAGAAACTCAACATGTGGAGAAGAAGCTGTGGCCATGAAAGGAAGTTAAATTCAAAAAGTTTCTGAATGAGAATCTACAGTCAGAACTGAGCTGGACCGGCTGTGGGAAAACTGAAAGAAATCATAAAATCCAAACTGTGATTGTGTAAAAATTGAAAAATGGATCAAAATACCAGTTCAGGCAGATAACGCCCAACTTTAAATGGTGGTTCTGTTGGAAGGTCTGGCTGAGCTGTGGAGGTCCAAGCAGGACAACAACCAGTGATAGGATGCCATGCCTTTTGCAATGAACACATTTTATGGCGTCTTCTACATCATCAACTATTACTGATTAAACCGCAAGTTTCAATGTATCTTTTTATTTAATTTCCCAAACTGAAATGATGATATAAATGGAAACAGAAGAATTGGAAGAACAAACGACCAAATAAAAATAAATGAGTTTCAAAGCTTTTTCATTCTAAAAACTAAGGAATAGTAAGGTGAGATTTAAAACCAGTCATTTCTGGAGTCACCAGAACATAACAGTGTCATGTTTGGGAGCTAATGACCTCTGAGTGCCTGCAAGGAACTGACTGGACCACTCAGAGCCCTCCTATACTCACCCAAATAAAAAAAGGTTCCAGTTCCCAGTTTACAGGTCATGCATGGACATGCTGTATAAAATACAAACGCCGGTTTGGATGCATTAAAAAGCAAAGCTCAGCCGTCCAACGTCATTAAATGTTAGAACGGATTTGATCTTGGGTTAAAGAGTCTGGAAAATATCTTAATGTTTCTAAAACGTGCCAGTCTCATGACCACGTTTTTACAAAAAGGCTTAAAGGCTTCTCAGATCCAGCAGACATGCTGCCAGAAGGTGAGTCATGGATTTGGTAAGGCCTCCAGTCATGTCCTTATTAAAGCTGACAAAGTTTAAAGGTCATGTTAAAGTCAACTTGCCTGCTCAGCAGCTGTTTTTAAAATGGACAGCATGGCTCACTGCCCAGGGCTCCACTTTATCAGGGGACGGCATGGGGGCTCAAAAAAATCCAACAGGTTTTCTACTGATTACACGTCCAGTGAAGGGGGCGACGGTGCTGTATTGTCTCAATATAAGTTCTGTTAGGCAATATAGTCAGCAGCTAACGGCTAATAATGATGAAGTTGATAGTGGAGTTATTCGGGGCTACATTAAAGGCCTATTTCACTCGTTTTAAAAAGGAAGCTGTTGATATATACTGCTTGTGTGAGCATGCTCTTTGCTGCGTTGGTATTAGGACCAGCTTAGACTGAGACAAGCATCCGGACTGGACTGAATGGTGCTGCTGTATTAATAAATCTAGCATTAAATGGAGAAGTATTTGTTTCCTGACTGGACGTGAAAATGTGACGGAAAAAGAAAACTGGGACTCCAGTCAGCAGGGTAATTACAGTGGAGACTCTGCAGAGGGAACCGTTTGGACTCATGCCTTGTTTCAGTTGCCACCTCATCTCCCAAACACACCTAACTGGTGATTAAGAGCGAGCAGAGACAAGTCTGGAAACCTATGACACACAGCTAAAGGCCAACATTACTGAAACCTCTTTCTGCACACAAACCCAACCCAGTCCTCCTCATCTCAGCTGAGGAGCCACAATTTCATCCCAAATCTTTCTTTAAAAGCTCCATTAAAATGTTCCTTACCTGTTCGAACTCTCTGAGGCTGTGCATCTGGACCGGAGGACCTTTTCCCGTTTCATCACATGAGAAATCTGAGGCATACAGGAAAAAGCATTTCAACAAGCTGTAATTTACAACATGGCGTCGCTCAGTTTCAAAGTTCGTTTCTGTTGTCTTGATGATCCTAGCGGATCTTTGAGTGAGTCCTCTTCCAAATTGATATTTTTTACTCCTCAATTAAATCACTGCATATTTTTAATTTATGGGAAAACGTCAGAAAAGGTTCAGACTGAGTGGGAAATGGTGTTGTTGAAACCAGTAGATAAACTCCAGTTCAAGGTAGGGATAAAACCAGGATTAAAGCAGAATAAAACAGGAAATGGAAACGAGGAAAAGCGGCATCCAACCTGCAGCCAGGCTCTCCAATCAGACACCTTCATAAAGCTCATCTCCACTTCTGTGATGGCAGCTGCTGCCTTCAAGACCACACCATGAACTTTCACCAACATGATGGAAAACCTCATTCCAAACACAAACCAACGGCCCGAGGAAGAGGAGGGTACAACTGCTGGACCGGTCTGCCTGCAGTTCTGACCCGTCCAACAGAAATGGGATGATGTCCCCAAACTGTTTCATAATGGACTGCTAATCTGAAATATTTTAATAAATACTTAAATAACTATGTGAGATTTGAATAAGTTTGAGTTTATATTAATGATTTACACATTTAAATATTTATTTCATAAATTGAGAAATTTCTATCAGTATTAAATTCTTTCATGTGTTACAGTTTTAATCTAAACTGTAAAAATTGTAAATATATTTAGAACAAGATTTTTTTGTAGGATTGTGGCACATTTGGGCCTCTGTAGACCACAGCCCATGTAGAGAACCATTAGGAACACATTCCAGGAGGGATTTAAATTTAATCGGCCACTTGGTTTAAAGGTGAGAGGGTTATGGACCTGATGGAGGACCAGATCCCATTGGGGACTGATCAGGACCAGTTTGGCAGAGTTTATGGTTCTGACAGTTCTTTAAAAATGCTGTCAACAAAGAATGCTTTCAAAAATTGAAGTGTGAATCATTATTTATATCAATCAGCAAAATGCAGTGAATGAACAAAAGAGAAATCTAAATCAAATCAATATTTGGTGTGACCACCCTTTGCTTTCAAAACAGCATCAGTTCTTCTAGGTCCACTTGCACACAGTTTTTGAAGGAACTCGGCTGGTAGGTTGTTCCAAACATCTTGGAGAACTAACCACAGATCTTGTGTGGATGGAGGCTTTCTCACATCCTTCTGTCTCTTCATGTAATCCCAGACACACGCAATGATGTTGGGCTCTGTGGGGCCACACCATCACTTTCAGTAAATCTTTTCTTCTTTACGTTGAAGATAGTTCTTAATGACTTGGCTGTATGTTTGGGTTCGTTCACTTAGCATTTTGTAAATTGATAAAAATAAACAATGATTTATATTTCTGATAGCATTCTTTGTTTACAACATTTTTCACATCTGCCTAAAACTTTTGCACAGTACTGTACATACACCCCCACTGATTCTTTGTGACATTTCCCTTAGCCAGCTGCACTTTGACCAGTTAAGCCGTGAACAAGCTTCCGGCACCGTTCTGACTGATATTGGACTCCAGTTCTTGGCAGAAATACAGAAGTTCACTTCATCTGCTTGGTTTCATCTTACAGATCCACCATTCAACCATAATCCATGATTGAACTAATCCAGCCCAAAACCAGACTGCATGTGTGTTTTGGGTCATTGTTCTCCAGAACCTTCCAACTGAGAGGTTCAGCCTTCCAGCTGTTGATTTGAGGTGACTTTGAAGAATTTGGAAGTTGTCCTTGTTCTTAATTATTTTACCCATCTTGTGTAATGCACCAGTACCACATCATGATGCTGCCACCACCATGCTTAACTACAGTGTTTGAAAGGTAACGTTGATTCCTCTAAACAAACTTCTTGTCGTTGTGGCAACATCTCAGTCTTTGTCTACAGAAGACATTAAGTTTGCTCTTGTCCATATGAGTAACTGCAGCTTTAATCCAGCTTGAATGTGCCAATTTGGGGGCAAGGGTTTCCCTCTTTGTCAGAAACCCTTAAACTAGCTTTAGCGTGGAAAGCGATGCTGGTGTTCCAATTGCTTCCAGTTCTTAAGAGGTTTGGGCCTAGTGGTTCATGAAGATCCAAAACAATTTCATTTAAACTGGGGGATAGTTTGGACCTCTGGTCTTTGAATCTGCAGATGTTGTGTTAAGCTCGATTTCTCCTTCTTAGCTCTTAACTGAGTTCCTTGGACCTTCCCACTGCCAAACACACACTTTTGATGCTGGAAAGAGAAACTACCATGCTGCATCTGACTGTAATCAGGTGTTTATGCAACAGGAGGGAAAACAGAAATATGACATGAACACCAGAACAGATGA
This sequence comes from Crenichthys baileyi, assembly GCA_036173005.1. Taxonomy (NCBI): domain Eukaryota; kingdom Metazoa; phylum Chordata; class Actinopteri; order Cyprinodontiformes; family Goodeidae; genus Crenichthys; species Crenichthys baileyi. The sequence goes on along the minus strand of JAHHUM010000507.1, from coordinate 34,156 downwards.
TGCTTAAGGAAGTACTTACCCATCATGGGTCCAACACTCCTCGGCCTGGCCCGTTTATCTGCAGCACCGTGCCTGAAATCAAAAACATGGATCAGCCTAAACTGATCTTATATCAAACCACTTCCTCCAGCTATTCCAGCCGTTTCCTGCCTGTTTTCTCTAAAACGGAGATAAATCCCTGCAGCGCCCAGAGCCAGAAATATTCCAGAGAAGCTGAGGGAAGGAGGACTGACACTGACCCGTCAGACAGCTCAGACTAACTCACATGCTGGTGGTGGACCCTGAGTCAGCGCATGCTTCAGGTCACACTGCCATCACTCACCAGTGAAGACGCAGTAAACAAAGACAGGAGAGGGAGGAAGCTCGTCCACTCAGAGGAGCTTTCTCAAACTGTTTATTACTGATCGGATCACAATGATCCAGAGGAGACTCCAGGGTCCGGTGTGGTTCTTTACAACCTCCAGAGCTGCTCTGGATAACTTTACTAAATACAATACAGAGATGAGCAAATTTCTTATTTATATAAACAGAATAAAAAAGGCTAGTTTTGGAACTTCTACCTGTTTTCATGCAGTATTTGCCTTGGTGGAGCAACAGGATGTTGCTAATGGTACAAGGAACCATTTATAAATGTGGAGAGATTTTCTTCTATTCTGGTCAAGGCAATTTCTTCCAGTTTATGTTAAATGTTCAGTTTTATTACTTCTTCAGCTACTCTCCTCTGGTCACCACAGGAGATCTTCTTCCACCATCTCACCCTATTCTTTGCCTCCTCAGCAGGTTAAATAATACCAAAGATGGAAAAATCAACCAACACCAGAAACTAAAACCGAAAACAGACATAAACCCGAGAGCAAAACAAACCTGGTCAACGGTGCAACAAACCCGACTCTAACAGCACCACTGAACGGTTTAAAAGGAAATGCACAAAATTCCTGCTGCAACGTTTTATTCCTCAGGATCCTGGCTGATCTTTCCTGGAGGCCTGATGAGACTAAATTCATTTATAAAACAATTTAAACAGTTTAATCCAGAGTTCCTCACATTCAATTAAACTCAACCTGTTTTAGGTTTTAGGCCAAATAATTTCTGTTTGCTGAATGTCAGAAAAATAAAATTTTATTTTCTTTATCCCCTTCTTCAGATTCAGAAATTTCCATGTATTTCTTTAGTATTTGCTGGAACTGAACTTTAAACCGTATGACTCGGGTCAGATATTTTGAGTTTCCTTCTAAAAGTTTCTCACAATAATTTGCTGGAATTTTGGTCCGTTCCTCCTGACAGAACTGGTAGAACTGGGTCAGGTTTGCTCACCCACACCTTAGAAGTTCTACCCGCTAATGTTCTTTGAGATGTTGACTGAGATCAGAACTTTGTGATGGCTGCTCCAAAACATGGACTAATCTGGTGGTGGGCTGAGGGACAATGTCCATCTGGAAGACCTGTTTGGGTCCAAGCTTTATCTTCCTGGCTGATATCCTGATGATTTCCACATAAAGTTTTTCCCTCATGGTGCCATCTATTGTCTGAAGGGCACCTGTCCCTCCTGCAGCACAACATCCCCACAACATGATGCTGCCACTGCCGTACTTTACAGTTGGGATGAATTCTCAGGCTTGCAAGCTTCCCCCTTATTCCTCCAAATATTACGATGAAATTTATAGTCAAACACAGTTTTACTTTCATCCCAAAATCTACATAATATGACATCATCATATGGGCTTTCCAACATTGTTTAAAGACGTAGTAATATTAATGTTTGTAAACACTAAAGAATTTTAAAACAATTTAGAAAAACAGAAATAATTTAGCTAAAATAGGAAATATTGAGTCACATTTAACATCAGACAGTGAGAAAATGGTTCAGTGTATGTAAATATCTGGTTTCAGCTGTGGAAAAACAGTGAGATTAATCATGGGATTATCCAGCTGCTGATCAACAGAGTTTTTCCTTTGACAGAATTAGAATCAGAATCAGCTTTATTGCCAAGTTTGTAAATACAAACAAGGAATTTGACTCCGGTACACTTTGCTCTTTGGTTTTTGTTTTTGTATTACAGAATATACATATTTACAATGTACAATATACACACATATATAAATAAAAAGGTGCATTTGCAACATCTGTATGCTGTTGTTTTGTACTCTATTAAATGTTCAACAGAGAAACAGCCTGGGGGAAGAAACTGTCTCTGTGGCGGCTGGTTTTAGTGAACAGCGCTCTGTAGCGTCAGCCTGAAGGCAGAACTCTAAACAGTTTATGTGCAGGGTGTGTGGGGTCTGCAGAGATTTTAGCAGCCCTTCTCCTGACCCTAGACCTGTATAAGTCCTGGATGGAGGGAAGGTCAGCCCTGATGATTCTCTCTGCAGTCCTGATTATTCTTTGCAGATTTGACTGCCTGAGCCTCTGTCCTGTTTAACTGGCCTGAAGAGGCTAAAATGTCAACAGTGAGCAGAGATAATGCAGATGTTTGCTTTGGAACAAGCCAATAGTTCCTCTAAATGCAGGATGACCACAGAATGCCTCATTATGTAACTCTGCCACAAAGACCTTTTACTTTTTCTGCATTCACTGCAGATGTATTACTTTCCATATCACACTTTATTATTTCTCAAAAGAAGTTCCTGCAGGAATAGCCTTACCGTCCCCTGTAAAGGTATTCACTCATGTTTCAGCTGCAGAGAACTGTAGACCCTCCCCACTGATCTCCTCAGCCTTCAGAAAGCAGCCGACCCTCCTCAAGGATCTCCTCAGCCTCCTCAGGTGACCAGAAGTCTTCAGTCTCCCGGCCTCTGCAGACCTGAACACACTTGCTGATCTCCACTGAAATCCCATCTGCAGAAAGGTTTAAACTGGGACGACGACGACGACTCCTGACCCAGTCCAGGGTGACCACAGTCAGGCTCCCGGAGGAGCGAGCGGAGCACCCAGGCAGACGTTCCCTCTGACGTGGCAGGCAGAACAGCAGGGAAAGGAGGTGAGCAGCAGCACCAGGGAGTAAAGGTACAGAAAGTGCCTGGTTCAGCATGAAAGAGCGATCTGTTTCAGCACGCTCCAAAACTGCTGCCTCAGTGTGTGTGTGTGTGTGTGTGTGTGTGTGTGTGTATGTGTGTGTGTGTGTGTGTGTACACAAACCACACTGTCTTTCCACTAAAACAGACACCAATGAGACAGTCAGACTATTTGCCTGTGGTTCATTTTGTATGCAAGGTGGAGCACCCCCACCCCCACCACCACATGCAACTATATGAGTTAATGCACCCCCCCGCAGGTGCCTAAGCTACCTGTCTGAGCAGGTAAAACCAGGTATGTCTCTAATCTCCAACACAAAACAACCTCTGAGCTGTTTCATGTTGTATTTCGCAGCCAGTCGTGCCGGCGACAGATATGAAAAGAATAAAAACTCAAACAAAATCAATTGTCCAGATTCTGGGAAAACAGTCCGGCGGGATTCCAGAGCAGCTGTTCTGTCTGGATTCAAACCAACGGGCAGCTCAGGATCAAAGACGGATACAGGCGGGTCTGGATCAACACTCATGGAAATTCCTCCTCAGTGCCTCCACAAACAGGAAGGTGTGGCTTCCCACATCTGAGCAATGAATTCACCTGAGAAACTGGGCTGAAAAGCAGCTCCAACAACAAAATCCTCAAAGCAAAGACTGGATGTTGCTTCATTTCATGCAGATATGACTCAGCATGCTTCTCTGCAGAGTGACAAATCCACCAAAAACAGCAAGAACATTTAAGTCAAAAAATACTCATCACATAATCCAAAGGGCTGCAGCTTTGCTCTTTGTTTGCAGGAAACACTTTACCTGGTAGACAGACAGCCCAGAATCAACAGCCAATCAGACTGGGCCCAGCTTTCAAGCATTCAGAAAAGAATTAAACGGCTGGGATCTACTGCCTCCTTATAATCAATCAGGAGTTTCCTTGTTTCAGCTTAATGCCATCAATGTTGATTACAATGAAACCCATCAGCTCACAGGGCGAGTCGCAGGGTAACTTTTGGAGTCAGAAACCCAGATCCTCCCAAATCCAGACAACAAGAGCAGAACTACCCAATTCAATCATGGCCCAAAGGGAGATGTTCCTACTAAACAGCATTTAATGACAGCTCTGATCCTCGCCGTCATTAAAAACATGGTCCAATAATTTAATCTGTTAAGTTCTTCACATTTTTATTCAGCTTTCTGCTCAACTAATAACATCCGAAGATCTGAAATCCTAATATAGGATTCATAAACATTTATTTTTAATATACTGAACATATTTTTTATTAATACAGGCATAAAGAAATGGGTTATATCCCCGAGTCTGTTATCTTTCACTGCGGCACCAGAGTCTGTGGTCCATTTTCAGATTCAGTTTTAAACTACAGTCATAGTCAATGAATTAGAATATGAGTTCCTATGAGGCTCGTCAGCATAAAAGCACCTTTTAATCCATTTCTGGATTAAAATGCTTTTATTGGTCTGATGTAATATTCTACTCTTAAATGTTGTGTTTTCATTGGCTGCAAGCAGAAAAAATTCCAAAAAATTAGCAGATTATCCCAGTAAAAACCCAAAAATTTTTGGACACCTTTTTCATTCAAAGTTTTCCTTATTTTCAGCACTATGAATATTTTTAGCTTCACACTGAAGGCATCAAAAACTTTTAATTAACACGTGGAATTTATGCTGAACAAAAAATGTGAAACAACTGAAAAATATGTTTATATTTTAGGTTTTTTCAAAGTACCCACCTTTTTGCTTTTGATTAAAACTGCTCCGCAACCCCCTCTGGAAATTCTGTTGATGACTTCAAGAGGGTAGTCCCCTTGAAATGGTTTTCACTTCCACAGGTGTGCCCCCTGTCGGTTTAACAAGTGGGTTTAAAGCCTTTTTGCTGCGTTCAGACCAAACGGGGTTTTTGGAGCATCAGGGGCGTCGGTTTTTTCATGCAAAGTCCTTTGTGGACGCGCCTCTTGGAGCGGCGAGAGGGTTCGGCCCGGGGGTTTTCAGGACCCGGGGCGCGGCGCATCTTGACGCTTTTAAAACCTCTGATGCGCGCTACGCGCATCCAAAGCATCCAACGTTTAATTGGGGAAATCTGAACTTTTGGAGGCCCGCGTCAACCAATCAGAGAAAGTCAGCTTTCTGACCCGTGATGTATTTTATCACAAAGATCCCGGGGAAACCCCACAAAGACCAAGGGAGGAAAAAACTTATCTTGCGGTTTCAAACTGGGCCGGGGACAGACCGGAAAAAGCGCTGAAAGCGATCCCCCCCTTGGCGCGCAGCCCGGGAGCAAATGGTGAAATTCACCCCAAACTCTGAAAGCCCCCTGAATTTTTTTGGTGATTTCCAAAGGGCCCGCGGGGGGGGCGCCAGACGACGACGTTCTGGTTTATGGTTTCTGGCCCCGTCTGCCTGCTCTGCTCTCACTCATGCAATTAAAATCTGCTTCCCCTGTCCTGCCTGCCGCGGCGGGCAATCACCTTTCATGCCACACACCTTGGGGGAGCTGCATTTATAAAAGCCCTCTGACAGGGAAAGGACGGTGCCAGATTTTTCAAAAACATTTGTGAGTAGTATCCACTTTCCTTTTCCTGATTGAAAATTCGTTCCATGACCCTTGCCTTGCCTTACGGATTATTCCCTCTTGCTTGCTCCTTGTCTGATGGATTGGATTTTTGGATTTCGACTCTGTTTTTCTCCCTTGGTTTATGTCTCTGCCTGCCCCTTGTCTTGACGCCCTAGCCCGGGAAATTTTCCGACCCTGTTTCCCCCAAAAATTTACGTCTCAGCCTAGCCACTGGTTTTTTTTCACCCTGAGTTTCGCCTGGCTCTCTAGTTTCCCGGGATTTATTTTAAAAGAGGACAATCACAGCTCTCTGTGTTTTCCTGTCACAGCGTCAGCTGGTTCCCCGGAGGATTTGGATCAGTCGGCAATTGATTTAAAGTCTGTTGGACGTTTCCCTCATTAAACTGTCTGGATCTCTTCCCCTCTGGATTCTGTCCCTTCATCACCAGACTGAGAAGGGTTAGTGGCTTTATCTAACTCCTTGCAGATCCTGATTTTTATTCAGCCACTAAATAGTCTCTCTTGTTTCTCAGTGGTTCCTGGAAGCTGATGCTGCTCTTCTGCTCTCTGATCCTTGATTTTCAAAAAACCTTTTTACTTATCACTTGTGTGTTTGGCTGAATTTTTGGGTTCTTTTGTCCTCTGGTCGTGATAGTAAAATCTGGCCAAAAGATGGACCCCATCGCCAATACCCCGGGGGGCAGTGGCGCCAAATGTTGATCACCAAATTGCCCTTTTTAAATTCCCCCTTGGGGGGAAAAATGATTTCTATGCTGCGTTCCATGACTCCTGCTTCCAACCCCCAGCGTCCCCCAGAGCCTGTTTCCCCCAGAGTTTCCTGATCTTTCCCTGTGGTAAGAGAACCTAGACTCACGCCCCCCTGAACTGTTTTTAGGGGAGATCCTGACCAGTGCCGTTGGCTTTTTTTACTCAATGTGAGATTTTTTGAGCTTTAGCCTTTTTCGTTCCTTCTGAGCGTCTAAGGGGGGCGTTTGTTATTTCCCTGCTCTCTGGAAAAAGGCTAAGCAAATTGGGGCACTGCGGGGCAAAAAGGGGTTCGATCACATGTGCTTCTTATTCTGCATTCCCAAAAGAGCTCTTCAGGGTTTTTGATCCAGTTTTTTCCTAGTCGTGAAGCTGCCACAGGTTTACTCTCCATTAAACAGGGAGAGAGAAGTGTTACATCTTATATCATTGACTTTCATTTACTGGAAAGCAGACACCCTTTGGGAATGAGCATGCTAAAATGGGGTTTCATGCAAGGTCTGAATGAGAACATCAAGGATTTTGGAACTGGCTCCCGGGGGACTACCCTGCCTCCCTTCCCCAACTGGGGACCTTGGAACCCCCGCTTCGATTTGCGGCTCACAGAAAGGAGGAAGGGGAGGGTTCATAGGGGGGTTTTAAAAACCTCTTCAGCCCACGGGGTCCTGTTCCCCCCACCTAGAAAACCCAGGGTCTTCCACCCTTCTGTCACTGTTGTGACCCGGGGAAGCCCATGCAGTTTGGGGTCGTTCTAAGATTTCGCAGGGGAACGAGATCGACGAAGGAAAAAATAACTTGTGTTTTTATTGTGGGGGGACAGGGTCATGGTTGCATTCAATTTTTTTCCGGTTAAAAGCCCCGGCTCAGTAGAGGTGAGGAAGGAACTCTACTGAGCCCCCGAAGTCAACTGTCTGTCCCTCATGCCCCTTTCCTGAAACTATTCCAAGTTTCTTCCACTTCTCATCAGGGTGCCCAGTATTCATTGGACTCAGGGGCGGACACGGAGTTTATGGATGAGTCCGTTCGCCGGGGACCATGACATCAAGCCCCCTTCCCACGTCTGAAACCCCGAAAATGTCCCGGGTTTTGGATGGTCATAGCATCAACAGTTTTTCATACTACAAGACGGAGGTTTTAAAAAAACTCACACTGGGGGGTTATCATCAGGACGAGGTCACATTCAGGATCATCAACTCTCCTAAAATACCCATTGTTTTTTGGGGGCCCCATGGTTACAAAAGGGACAAAACCCCCCCTATTGACTGGCAAGCCAAAAAAAGATTTTGGGCTGGGCTAAGTCCTGCTCGGCCCCCCCTGTTTTCGGCCTCTACAGAATATTTTTCCCGGAGAAAAGACATTGAGGGGAACTATCCTATCTGTCTAAGGTGCCCCGTGAATATCATGCGCTTAAAAGGGGGTTTTCAAAAAAGGTCCAGGGCTACCGGGAAATTTCCACCTCATAGGGCCCTATGAAATTTTGCCATTGACCTCCTACCAGGCACTCCTCCCCCCAGGGGGGGCGATTGTATTCATTGTCCCGAAAAACCAAAAGAACCAAAACCATGAGGAAGTATGTTGATGAGTCACAAAAACCCGGTATTTATTAGACCTTCTTCTTCTCCAGCAAAGGGGCAGGCTTTTTCTTTTTGGGAAAGAAGGAGGGTTTCCTTGAGACCATGTATCGACTACCAAGTGGTTTAAAAAGACATCACCGTCAAGAACCGATACCCTCTACCACATTATGAAAACTGCCTTCGACCCAATTTTTAAGGGGGCCAAGATCTTCCCTAAATTTGGATTTTAGGGAAAAAACCCTTAACCCCCTTGTTCGTATCAAGGAGGGGGATGAATGGAAGACGGGATTTACATTCCCTGGGGAACTATGAGTACCCTTTTAATGCCTTTTGGGTTTTAAACCCAATGCCCCTGCAGTTTTTAAGGGGATTGGTGAATGATGTCCTGAGGGGAAATGGTTTGGACAGTTTTTTTTTTGTTTTAAACCCTTGATGGGCATTTTTGATTTTTTTTCTTTTAGGATCTTTAAACCCCAAGAAATCAATGTCCGGGCTGTCCTCCTCCATCTTCTTCAAAATCATCTGTTTGTTCAAAGCTGAAAAGTGTGTAGTTTCACAAAACCCCATCACTTCACTTCCTTTTTGATTCATCATTTCTCCAGGAAACAAGTTATAGTGGACCCCCCCAAAAATCAAAGGCAGTCTTGGAATGGCCTTTTACCCCACTGCAAAAAAGGGTTCCAAAGGTTTTTGGGGGTTTTTCTTTAAATTTTTTCCAGACGGTTTTTCCGGGAAATATAGGGGGCCCTTGCAGCCCCCCTTAATGCTCTCACATCATCTAAGGAAAAAAGGTTTTTTTTGGGAATGAGGAGGCTTGGAAAGAGCTTTTGGTCAAGCTTAAAGGATTAAATTTTTCGTCTGCCCCTTTTCCCGTTTCCCACGGGGTTCCCCCAACCCTGATAAACAGATTTATTGTGGGGGAGGGTTAACGCCTCAAACACAGGGGTTTGAGCTGTTTTAAGCCAAAGAAAATTCTGATGGTTGTATTTTAACCTTTTTGGGCCTTTTTTTTCTAGGGGGCTTTGTCCCAAGCAGAGCGCAATTTTGATGTGGGGGACGGTAAACTGTTGGCAGTCAAGTTTGCTCTCAAGGAGTGGAGGCATTGGTAGAGGGGCTAAAAACCGTTTCTTTTTATGGACAGATCATAAAAACCTGGAGTACCCCGAGATCAGCGAAGCGCTTTAAACCCAGGCAGGCAAGGTGGCTTTATTTTTTGGAAAATTCAACTTCTCTTTGTCTTTTAGACCTGGAGGGCAAAAAGGCAACCAGACGGCCCCGTCCAGAATACAGGGAAACCTCCGAGTCACAGGCCTCTTGGGGAGGGGTGATTTTAAAAATTTCCCTTTTCCGGAACAGTTTTGGAACCCCTCTGTCACCATGTTGGAGTTGGAGGGAGAGGTTAAAAGATTCCACCAAAAAAACCCCCCCTATTCCAAAAATTCATGCCCACCTGACCGGGGGTTTTGTCCCGGGAAAACCCCCGGGACCCAAGGTTTCTGAATTTTTATGCCATAATTCACGTCTGTTTTGTCATCCTGGTATCAGGGGAGGACGTTACAGATGGTCGAAAAAACGTTTTTTGGGGCCACCTCTTGTGCAAAGATGTCCAAGATTACGTCACGGCCCTTGTACTCAATGTTTTCCCAAGCCAAGTCTTCTCATCGCCCCCCGCTGGACTCTTTCTCCCCTACCCCTTTCCTCCTCGTCCCTGGTCACCACATAGCAAAAGACTTCGTCAAAAGGTTTGCCAGTTTTCAATGGCTTTTACAGTTTTGTTAACTATCATCGACAGTTTTTTTTAAGATGGTTCATCTTTCCCTCCAGAAGTTCCCCAGCCAAGGAAAAAGGGGGGACATTTCTGGCCCGTGAGGAAAATTTTCGCCTTCACGGCATACCCACCCAAAGGGGCATTGTCTCAAGGGGAAAAGGGGCCCCAATTTGTGTCACGTTTTTTGGGGAAAGAGTTTTTTTCCTTTCTGAGGATTACGGTAGTTTGTCCTAGGTTTTCCCCCACAGTCGGATGGGAAAGACGGAAAAGGGGGCCCAAACCAGGAGGTGGAGACCCAAAACTTCGGCCCCATATGTGAGTCAGCCGCAACCAAATGGTCTCAAAATTTACCCTGGTTTAAATTGCTGTCAAACCCCCCTCCCGGACCCCTCTAGCCCTGAAATTCGACCCGTTTTCTGTCCGGGTTTTTTACGTCTCAGCTTAGCCACTGGTTTATTCAGCCTGAGCCCCCTGGCTTTCTAGTCTGAACCCGGGAAATTTAAATTGTCAAGGGGGAAAAATCACAGCTCTCGTTTTTCCCGTCAAAGTTTAGCTCGTTCCCCGGGGGGTTTTGGGATCAGTCGGCAATTCCGATTTTCAGTCTGTCGGACGCTTCCTCATTAAACTGTCTGGATTTCTTCCTCCTCTGGATTCTGTGCCCCATCACCGGACTGAGAAGTTAGTGGCTTTACTAACTCCTTGCAGATCCTGAGTTTTTTTTCAGCCACTAACTAGTCTCTCTGTTCTCAGGGGTTCCTGGAAGGGACTGCTGCTCTTTTCTGCTCTCTGATCCGGGTTTTCCTGAATAAAAACCCTTTTACTTATCACTTTTGTGTTTGGTTGAATTTTGGGGTTCTCTGTCTTGGTGGTGAATTTCTCTTGCTTTTATTCCCCCCCCAAATTTTTAAAGCCAAGCCACTCTCTGGATTGCATCCGCCATTGTACACAAGAGACAGGGAAAGGAAGCTCCTCCCAACGCCCGTCTGTTCGCAGTTTTGTGACGCGCGTCGAGAGTTCAAGTGCACAAGCGTCCAACTTACCCTTTTGACGCTCAAACCGCGTTTGGTCTGAACGCAGCATTATAAATGGGGTTGGGACCATCAGTTGTGTTGTGCAGGAGGTGGATACAGTACACAGCTGATAGTCCTACTGAATAGACTGTTAGAATTTGTATTATGGCAAGAAAAAAGCAGCTAAGTAAAGAAAAACGAGTGGCCATCATTACTTTAAGAATTGAAGGTCAGTCAGTCCGAACAATTGGGAAACCTTTGTCTACCCAAGTACAGTCGCAAAAACCATCAAGCGCTACAAAGAAACTGGCTCACATGAGGACCGCCCCTGGAAAGGAAGACCAAGAGTCACCTCTGCTGCGGACGATAAGTTCATCTGAGTCACCAGCCTCAGAAATCGCAAGTTAACAGCAGCTCAGATTAGAGAACAGGTCAATGCCACACAGAGTTCTAGCAGCAGAAACATCTTGAAAAAAACGTTAAGAGGAGACTGTGTGAATCAGGCCTTCATGGTAAAATAGCTGCTAGGAAAACCACTGCTGAGGACAGGCAAACAACAGAAGAGACTTGTTTGGGGCTAAAGAACACAAGGAATGGGAACATTAGACTAGTGGAAATCTGTGCTTTGGTCTGAGATGCCCTGTGACAACTGTCTGGAGGGGGCATCGTCCGAGCTTCTGCTGGCAACAACTTGGTGCTCACCCTTCCCGATGATCCACATGGCCCGTTTTTCAGTGTTTAACCCCTTTCTCTCTCCTTAGACATAGCTACTGACGGAGCTTTTACTGTAAACTAACTCTATGTGCTCTCTTCAGACTCTAACATTGAAAACTGGCTCAGAGTTTATCTGTTCTTTCTTTCTAGGTGAAACGACGAAAGGAGCTACATCCATTAACATTTACCTTTTCCTTCCCATAGAAAGTACTCCTGGATCAGTGCTTCTTTGTTCTCTTTGTGTCTCTGCTCTGTTCTCTCTAACCCCCAGTCGGTCGTGGCAGATGGCCGCTCACACTGAGCCTGGTTCTGCTGGAGGTTTCTTCCTGTTAAAAGGGAGTTTTTCCTCTCCACTGTCGCTACATGCATGCTCAGTATGAGGGATTGCTGCAAAGTCAACGCCAGTGACAGTCCACTGTCTCTACATGCTCATCCGGGAGGATTGAGTGCTGCTGGTCACTGACTGGATGCAATCTGCTGGGTTTCCTTAGATAGACAAACTTTTTATCCAATTTGAATAAATAACAGAATCTGACTGCACTGTTCAATGATTTGGATTAATTGTAATGCATGTACCTGACTTTTGTGAAGTGCCTTGAGACGACATGTGTTGTGAATTGGCGCTATATAAATAAACTGAATTTGAATTGTTTTTGGATACAATCCGAGTTAGCACCCGAACATCCCTTTCAGACAGCTTCCTCTTGCGTCCACAGTTAATCCTGTTGGATGTGGTTCGTCCTTCTTGGTGGTATGCTGACATTACCCTGGATACCGTGGCTCTTGATACATCACAAAGTGCACCAACAATTTGTCCTCTTTTGAACTCTGGTATGTCACCCGTAATGTTGTGTGCATTTCAATATTTTGAGCAAAACTGTGCTCTTACCCTGCTAATTGAACCTTCACACTCTGCTCTTACTGGTGCAATGTGCAATCAATGAAGACTGGCTACCAGGCTGGTCCAATTTAGCCATGAAACCTCCCACACTAAAATGACAGGTGTTTCAGTTTCATTGTCCAACCCCTGTATATTAAAGCAGGAGCTTACAGTTGGCTTCTCTGGAGCATACAGCTCTGCTTTAACACATGTATTCTAGAGTTAGATGTGAGGCCATTGGCTGACAGCTGAGTTTTGGTCCAAACTGGGTCAGCAACAGGCCATTGATCAAAAACCCAACAGCAGATCTACAGCAGAATGTCTAAAAAAGGAGAAGAATCCAGGTGTTGCAGTGGTCCAGTTAAAGTCCAGACCTCTGTCTGACTCAAATGCTTTGCTGGGCTCTTAAGACAGATCAATGAACTGAAGAAATATTTGATAGAAGAGGGGACCAAAATTCCTCAACCACTATGTGGGCCATTTTTATAGTTAGGCCATCTGGCTTCTTTCTTAAAGTGAGCTGAAATCTGTCAAGGTTTTAGATAAAGGCTCCACACAAAGATAAGAGCGTGTGGAGCAGCCCAGACATGAAACACAATGAGCTAGATCCTGAACTTCCCTTTTCTTTAGGTTTGCAAGAAATAGCTGAGATTTATCCAAGAGTGATCTAATTTTAGACCAACAATTCCCTTTCAAACCAGAGTGAGCTGCACTGATTTTGGGATCCTCACTTCAAAAACAAACCTAAGATCAAAGTGTTGGTAAACTTCATTTCAGTTTGATCATAGTTAAGGCATAATGTTACAAACATTAGGACCATCATGCATGGTATCATCATGGAGCGCTGTTTTAAATCCACATCAAAAACCCTTAGAAATGGGTTATTCTTTTGATTTATCGATCATTAATCATGCAACCTGACAATCCTTACAACCTATGGGTCATCAGGAAGGCCAGCTGTGTCATGGGATGCCTCCGGGACCCAGTGCAGGTGGTGGGAGCCTGAAGGACTCTAGCAAAAATAACCACTATTGGACAATGTCTCCTATGTCATGCATGAAGCTGTTGGAGAACTGGAGAGCTCCTTCAGTGATAGACTGCTGCATCCTAGGTGCACAAAGGAGCGTTATCACAGATCCTTCCTCCCACCAGCTGGTAGACTTTATACCAATCACTGCTCCCAACAAACTCAATAAGTTTTTACTTCCCTGCTGATTTTGCACACTTTTTCCATTTATTGTTAATAGTTATTCTTTATACACAATTATAAATGCGCATTTTCATTTTATCCTTTCATTTAATTTGAGTATATTTCTAATAACTTTACAGTATTTTTACTTATATTGTACATTTTTCCTTTACTGTACAGCTCCTTATTCTGTGTTTCTTATATATGTTTTACCTTTATGTGTATCTGCATGCTTCCAGTTGCCTTTCACTTCACTGAAGGACATTAAAAGGATGTTTCTATTTCTATTCTAAACATTAAATAAAAACTGTTTGTGCAAACTGGTGAAAAGTGATGTCAAGTGAGGGTTGATGAGATGATCTGAACTGTGCAGAAATCAATAATTAGCTAAACCCTAGAAAGCCCCCAGCTTTCTGATTGAGTTGTGATTCACCTTTCATTTTATTTCTAAGAGAACTAAAGACACAAAGTAAAAACATAAAACATGAAAACAAACCTTCAATCAGCTGGAGTTGGACGTCTCTGAACAGGAACACCTGTAAACACATTCCAGATTCAGAACGATGTGTTCAGTTTGCATCGTACAGGAACATGAGGAACCTCTCCCTTTCACTCCTCTGTCTGCCTGTGGAGCTGCTCACATACCTGCTCCACATTCCACACATGCAGCCGGCTCACTGAGGAATGATGAGGAGCAGCGGGACAGAAGGAGCTCAGTCTGCAGCCGGCCTGCAGGTCTGAACAGACAAGCAGAAACATCAGGCTTCCCATTATGTAATCCGCCGAAACGAGGGGAGAAGTTACTGAGCATCAGAGAACCATCAGTTCTGAGTCTAGGCTGGCATGGTGACTTTAGATACATCATCACTCCCTCACATGAGATCTGGGTCATAAATGAAGGACCACTAAGGCACTCATCAAAACTTCAACAGAACCTCACATTTTGGATGTAACTGCACCTCTAAAACGTTGGAGATATTTATGTTTTTAATGCACACCAAGAAAATGGTTCTTTTATTACCTTAAGTTAAGCAGTGCTGATTACTTTAAACCTAAAAACATGTTCATGTCTGTGCTTTTTGGTAAGCTGTCCCACCATCACAAATATAAACATGTAGTTTTCCTTACTCTGCTTGAACTTTAACTAGACCTGGGAACCTTGGTCAGATGAGACTAAAGTTGAGGTTGTCTGCAGCAAACACTCCAGATGGGTCTGCTGTGAAATAAACGATGATGATGTGGAAAGGCTCCTCATACCCACTCCTAAGTACAGTGGAGGATCTGTAATGCTGTGGGCCTATTTATCCTCTAAAAGCCCTAGGAGGCTAGCTAGAGTGCATGGCATCATGAATTCTCTGATACATCAGGACGGTTTAAATAAAAATCTGACAGCCTCTGTCAGAAAACTGAAAATGGTTTGTTGCTGGGTGTTTGAGGACTGTAAGGCTCCGAAACATACAACCCAATCAAGAGAAATGGTTCACTAGACACCACATCAGCTTTCTTCCATGACCTTCTCAGTCCTAAGACTGTAGGAAACTTGTGGGCCAAGCTGAAGAGAAGACCGCATCAGAGATGCTCCAGAATCGGCACCATGGTGCTTCCTTCCTAACATACACAACACCCCGCATCAGCAGGTACTTGATGTGCAGACAATGGACCTTGCAGGCATGGGGGGAGCACCATGCAGTAGCACCCTCTGCTATGTCTTGCACTGTCATGCACCTCAATTTTAAAACTCTGGAGACACATGGGGCTTTGAGGCTGTGGGGAGACGCTTGGGGGGGCAGCATGGTCCTCTGTTGCTTCCGCTGCCCCAGCGCCTGTGCCAGTTTGGCAGGTGTGGGGATGGCCCCGGGGCTGCTGCTCCTGTGCTTCACTGATGACCTACTTCTGTGTGTCTGCCTTTCGGAGCCGGGTCCACCTGTCTTTTGCTGCTCTTTGTTTCTGTGTATTGCAGACCTTCTAATGTTCTCGCCAATCTCACAACTGTGTACCTCCAGGTGACAAACTCACTCACTCAACACAAACATAAACACACTTATTTCTACACATACACACAGTCTCACCCCTTCAGCGGTCACCATTAATAAATTAGACATCTCACAGGATTTCTCCTCTAAGAATAAATTCCTGAGTGACAGTGTCTGTTCTGTGGACTTTATGACTCAGTAATAAACCACTTGTCTACATGGAAAGACCATTTTCCCTCCTGTGGCTGAAGGCCTAAAGTCTCCATCAGATTTATTCAGTTGAGTTTTTCCTCCTCTTTAGCCAAGCAGCCGGGAAACAAACTGATGCTAACAGAGGGACGGTTCAGTTTGTTCAGGATTTAAAATCAGCCATGAAAACTTTATGTCCTGCTGATTTTCCAACTCATGGTGTGATGAGTTTGTTATTTCATGTTGGGGCGACTCTTCTGACTCAATGAAGCTGAAGAAACAATGAGGAGACATGGCATGAGAAGGAGGAGCAGGAATAAGCTCAAACAGAGTTACACCCAGTAATTATCCTGATGACACCTTCTCCATCTACTCCTCCATCTTTGTTTTCTTCCACCCTTTATAAAGTTTCAGCTTTATCCTCAACACTTTCTGAACCAAGCTGCCACATAAGAGACTTTAAAACACCACTTAAGCCCAAATATGCAGAATTTCCAACTTTTTAAATAAATATCTGTGTGCCAACAAAAATACAGATATTCTAAAAATAAAAAGTAAAAAGCTCAAATGATGATTTAGGTAAGAGTTGTCCTAACCAGCATGGTCCTGTGTGAAACTATATTCTCCCCTTCTTAAATCATGAATCAACTGATATTAACCATGTTTTTAGGCTAGTTTCATTAGCCACACCTTTAGAATCACGAAATCACTTGAAAAGGACCTGTCTGACAACACAAAGTAGGCCAACAGATCTCAAAAGCAAAATATCAAGCTCTGATCTAAAGAAATTTAAAACAGATGAGGAACAAAGTCCCTGACATGTATAAGCCTGGAAAGTGTTCAAATCCACACCTAAGGCTTTGGGACTCCAGAGAATCTCAGTGAGAACCATAATCCTCAAACGGAGAAAGCATGGAGCAGTGAAGAACCTTCCCAGGAGGGACTAACCTACAAAAATTACTGCAGGAGAGCATCACCGACTCATGTAGGAGGTCACAGAAGGGCCCAGAACAACATCTAAAGCTCTACAAGCCTCACTGCCTCAGTTAAAGTCAGAGGTCATCATTCAACACCTAAAAAGAGAGACTGGAAAAATGGCCTCCATGGAAGAGTACCAAGGGCAGAACCACTGCTGACCCAAAAGAACATAAAGGCCTGTCTCACATTTACCAGAAGTCATCTTGATGATCTCCAAAACGTTTAGAAAAATATTCTGAGAACTGATTACCTTTTTGGAAGGTGCGTCTCATTACATCTGGAGTAAAACTAACAGCATTTCAGAAAAACAACAGTCAAACATGGTGGTGGTAGTGTGATGGTCTGAGGCTGCTTGTAGCCTCAGGACCTGGAAGACTTGCTGTAGTTGAAGGAACCATAAATTCTGATCTGTAGCAGAAAAAGGAAGAGGAAGTCAGACCATCACTTCCAGAACTTAAGCTCAAACAAACTTGGGTTCTAAAGCACAACAATGATCCCAAGCCCATCTTTGACTGGCTCAAAAAATACAAGGTTTTGGAGTGGTCTAGTCAAAGTCTGGACTTGAACTTGATTGAGATTCTGTGGGATGGACTTAAGCAGGCCATTTCTGCTCAAAACCCCTCCAATGTGACAAAATTAAAATAATTCTGCCAAGCAGAGCGGGCCAGAATTCCTCCACAGTGGGGGAAGCATTTAGCTTTAATGCTCCTCAGCTCTGGAACAAACTCCCTGAAAATCTGAGATATGCAGAAACTGTTGGCTCCTTTAAATCAGGACTTAAAACTGAACTGTTTACAGCAGCTATTCCATGAAGATCAAATACTGCTTTGTTAATTCATTTATATCATGTCCTCACTGTTTACTTGTTTTAAGTTTGCATTTTGATGCTTTTGTTTATGTGATGCCTAAATTGTCCATTAGTTTTTAATTCACTTTTACTGTTTTAATGTAATCTTCCTTCATTCTCCTGTAAAGCCCCTTGAATGTATGAATTATGTCATCAATAAATGCCTTGAACTGGACAAGAAGTTCTTCTCCACATTGATTGTATCAGGATGCTTTACTATTGGCTCCATGTAGGCATTAATAGTAGCTCTCAGCTTTTCTTCTCCAGAGTTCCCCAATAATCAGAAGGATACTTCTTCAGAGGAAGCATCTCTGCTGCAGTCGTCTGTAACCCAACTTGTACTTCCTGTAGAGTTTCTGTCATTTATTGTTTTCTTCGGCAGGAACGGAGTCTTTCCTGCCTTTCATGCCCAAAACTCCTCACCTGCTGTTTATTCCTAGCAAGTTCTGCACTGGTGGCAAGATGATTTTGCAGCTCCCTCAGGAAGAGCTAGTTATTCCAGTTGTGGACCCTCTAGGATGTCCTGAAGCCTTCTTCTCTACAGCTGAACCTTTTAGCTGGAAGTGCTTGAACCAGAAAACGGTTCTTTCAGCTCTATGTTCTCAGCAGCAGTTTCCTGCTTGTGAGGCTGTTTGGAACTGATGATGGCTGCAGCTTTTCTTTGGAGGCAAGGAGACAATGATTCAGTCCATCTGCTCCTCTCATAGCAGTAGAGTTATTTCAGCTGGATTCCCAGCTTCACCTGCTCTTATAAACTGACACGAAATTAGTTGATTAATTTGTGCAGCCATACAGTAAATTTTTTGTCTTTTAGTCATAATGTAATAAAACTCTTTGCAGTTAATCACTCTGCATCTGATTGCGCTGTACTTTTGTGTCGGGACATTCAGCCTGTGCAGCAAAGGGTTTGCACAACAGTTTAATTATCATCCAGGAAACATCAAACGTCTGTAACCTTAAACCTGGTGACTTCACTGTAAAAGTCTCCATCTTAAAACTGCATATGAAGTCAAATCCAGGATGTTTCTGCACAGATTTGTTTGGTTCTGTAGGAGCATATGGTCCTTATTACGGAGTTGCATGTGTTTTCACTCACAGCAACTCAGCAATCTGATGCATGTATTATTAATAAGCGTCATGCCGACCCCCGTCCAAGGCTCGGGTTACTAAAGAGCACTTTTTGCAAATAATCAATAATGTAGAGTGAAGTTTTGGTTCAGATTACATGAATCTAAACCCTAGTGTGTTTTTCAGACAGGAAAAGATGAAATACAACAACATAAATGGAGTTTATTTAAAGGAAAACCGCTGCATTTAAACTGGAGGTAAAATGAGTCAGGATCTGAGAGCTTAGAGAGGCCTGAGCAAGAGGTCAGAGGTTTAAAATGTGGATAAATTTTAGCCATTTTCAGGTAAAAAATTAAAAGAAAAAAAAAAACTTTGCTCTGAGATAATGAAAAATTAGGTTTTTCTTAAAAGACAGCCTGGAGTGTGCAGGAGTGTTGCTGTACAATGCTGTTCAAAACAAAAGCTTCCTTCCAGCAGGAATGTTTGGCACGTCAGAAATGAGTCACACTGAAAAACATCTGAATTGTTCAGCAAACATCAGATAAAGACAAGAAGTCTCATTTAGTGCAGTAAGGCTTTTTGGTGTTGGTAGGTTCAAAGTTCAGGACAGAGTTGGTTCTATTCAGCAAACAGGAAGTTCTGCATGATCTGCAGCTGGAACACAACAGATTTATCTCAGATGGACAGGTTCTGATCTCCATTGTGTCTTCCTGTGACCTAATCTGACAGCATCTGCTGCTAAAATTGGGCCTAAATTAACCTTACAGGTTAAAATCATCCTGAGGTCATGCACTAAACACCATGTTACATTAAGCTAAACGTTGTCAAGGAAACAGGCAGCAAGCGGGACCCTGATAGGCTACTTAGGACAATGCTTTCTAATAGCATTTATTTTTACATGCTACAGCCCGCCACATCATAAAATTAGTGGAGTAAATTAAAATAGATAAAATCTGAATTCATACTGGCAAATAAAATTATGTTGCACATACAGTGACCTTTGCCCCCTCTTTGGTGGCACCATGGCCCTTTTAAAGGCAAAGACTCGGCAAGTCGTCATTTATTTAAACACGAAGGTTTGATTTTAAAAATACTTTCAACGGATCCTGAAGTAGAACATATCTGAAGACGGTAAGACTTTACTGATTAAATAAAAGTTAGTGCTTCAGGGTAAAGTTTAATCAAAGGTTTCATATTCATATTTAAAGCGACAATGTTTGACCAAAGTGCTGCACAAAGCCTACAACAACTCAATGAGCAAAACATTTAACATCAATAGAAAATCAATCAAACACCACTGAATAATACAGTTGTTGCATTTTGATGTTTAAAACAGAAGCTTCTGCTCTTCTGAGGTGTGACTAAAAGGAAGCTACTGAGCATGCTCCATGGTCCAAATGTGCAGTTCTGTTTATATGAAACAACCTGAGGTTGTGCTAAAAACATTCACACGCTGGTTCCTTTAGAGAACAGGTGAGTCTTTACTGCAAGCAAGCATTGTGTTTGTGCAGCACAGAGGGCCAATCCGATAAAAGTGATCAATTATTTTTCTAAATGTCCAACTCTGATGTAAAAATCCATGTTAGAGGAACAGATTTACCCACGTGTTTTTCAGACTTTCTGCTAAATGTGAGCTTTCGAGATTTTAATAAACATTAAACGAGTTCAAAAAATTAGAGGAGAAAAGACTCAACACTGGTTTAAAACATTAAATAAATGAAACCAAATAGCAACGATGCTTGGCAGGAAAAACAAAACTTCAATTTAAATCCAAACCCTGATAATCAACCCAGAAACTGGAGTAATGAAACTGGCCTGGAAGCATGAAAACTCTGAAGAAACCTACTAAATCTGCCAAATAGCAGGAGGTGAACCAAGCTGAGAGTAACTGAGGACTGGAAGAAGGTGACAGGACAGATAACTCAAAGCACCCACAGGACACAAGAAATAAAGCAGACAAAACGTAACTTTACCACAATAAGCAACATATAACTAAATGGAAAACTGAATCTAATCCCCTAGACCCTGAAATAACCCATCACAGTGTGGCTCTTTAAGCTGAAACCCAGTTTGAAGTCCATTCAGGGCCAACTGGGAACCACAGCTCCCACATCAATAAGTCGATGGTGAACAGCAGCTGAAAGCAGTCAAACCGCTGTGACCCTATGCTGCTGCTTCACTATCAGCAGAGCGTCAGTAACACATACGTGTCTGCAGGAAACAGACTATTTATAGACCACAAGTCTCACGTTCCTCCCTCCGCTAGAGTTCAGACATCCATGACACACAATTACCTCTCAGGTCCTCCCACAACCCCCGTGTTGCAGCATCAGTCCCGTCTCCATCGCCGTATCCTGAAATTATCCACATGTCATCCTGATCCGGCTCCAGGAGGCTGGATCCGTCCCTGAGCATCACCTCTGTGTGGAGGCAGAGGGATGCTGCTGCTGCTCAGAATCCACCGCCTGTGCTCCCGTTTCGGCTCATTGGTTGGTTCACATGAGGGGGACCCCCTCCTCCTCTTCTTCACCATCTCCCTCTACAATGTAATACAGGCCAGAGCAGATTTACACGCATGAGATGTGCAGTCTGCCTCCCAGTGGTACCCTGCACTCACAGAGGAAAGACTTTAGGATGCTTTAGTTGTGGTTCAAAAATGAATAAATAAATAAATAAAAAGCCCGGCAGCAGACCCAACAGGCTCGGTTCTGATCTGCTACACTGATCCGTCTGACCCCAGTCCAGTTCCCACTATGGACCACCTCAGATGAAACTATCTCGTTTTACGTTCTTTTCTGCACAGTAAAGGTTGGGAATTATGAATGCACTGATATGAAAATTTTGGCCGATATCTGATAATAACATTATTGACAACCAATATTTATCCCCCCAGAAACACAGACAAGATGGATATGAACATTGGCCATTAGTTTGGCCCAGTTTCCTTATCGAACCGACACGTTAAAACAAGACTACATCAACCAATACCGATGTTAAAGCCGATATATGGTGCGTCTCTATTGGACATGTAACTTCACTGATGAAGGTGAAGATAAGTACTCTGATCTGCTGAGTAATTCAGTCACTTCCCTTTTAGCTTCAGTTGCATTTCATTAATTATGTCTTCAAAGTTTTGCTTTCCAGTTGAAGCGACCCTTGAGAACCAAAACAAGAAAGTCCGCTTTGTTTTTGACACCAAGGCAGGACTCTGAAAGCTCCGACCCATCACGAATTCTCAAACTCTTAATGCAGGAAAATAAAAGTCAGTTCACAGCAACTTTGCTTCTGTTTATTATTGCAACATGGTTTCTCTGCATCAGGGTTGAAAGACTTCGTACTTCTCAAGAAAACGTCTGATTTAACTCACCAGTATGCATCAAGAATCTCAAAATTACTATTAGAGCTTCCCCATCAGGCTTGACCCAACGATTATTTTTGACCAGGACATGTCATTTAAATCCCATATTAAGGTTTCTAGAATTTCCTTCTTTCACATCCAGAACATTGCTAAAATTAGAAATATCCTTGTCATGTTAGGGTTTTGGGGTGGACCAAAGTGCAGACAAGAGCTTGGCAGCAGGATCTTAGCAATTCTTTGGTTTATTTTCAAAAAGTCAAAAATGTAACAAAAACACTGCAGGAACGAACCAGAGACAAGATCAAAAACTTACATTAGCACTGCAGGTTCTCATGGCAAAAACGTAGCATGGTTTCCCAAAACGAAGCATAGTCGTGGTAGGGAACGGAGTAGTGACGAAAGGAACCAGCAACACACAAAGACACAAAACCGACTCATATACTAAGGGAATACAAAGGGCAGGTAATCAAAGAAACAGGGAACAGGTGTGACAAGGAGGCAGAAGGAACAGGTATAACAAATACAAAGACTGAGCATGGGCAAAGTAACTAATAAACAATGAACAGAAACACAGACCAAGCAAACCTATAGACAAAGATAAATAATAAAATGGGGAATAAGAAAACTAGAATAATCATGAACTAAAGTAAACAGAGAAACTAGAGGGAACATAGGAACAACAATAACAACCTAAGAACAAACAAAGAACCCATAAAGAGAACCTGAATACACAAGTAAACAAACCTAACCACACTGACAAAATTAACTAGAATCAAGCAGGGAGCATGAGGACAAACAAAGATGTAAACAATAACTAAGGCTGACCTAACAAGAGGGAGAACTAGATCTAAACCTAAGGGACTAAACTAGGAGAGGGAACAAAATGCCTAACATAAATAAACACAGAGAATCCAAGGAAGATACAGAACTATAATGACCACAATGACAATAATGAAACTATTCTAAGTAAAGTAACACCAAGGGAACAAGGGTGAGAGGAAACCAACAAAAACTAGGAGGCGGTAGAGGGAAACAAACTATCAGGGAGCAAAGGGAAATAAACAAACATGACTACAAAAAACCCAAACTAAATAAAAAGTTGAAAACACAAGACCACAACAAAGTCAAAGATGTCATATCATGACAATCCTGTCCAGGAGTGACGCTGAAAAACTAGTCCATGCATTTGTTACTTCAAGGCTGGACTATTGTAATTCCTTAATATCAGGATGTCCACAAAATGCAGTTAAAAGCCTTCAGCTGATTCAAAATGCTGCCGCAAGAGGTTTCTTGCTTTCTGTTAAAAAGGAGTTTTCCTCTCCACTGTCGCTACATGCATGCTCAGTATGAGGGATTGCTGCAAAGTCAACGCCAGTGATTGTCCACTGTCTCTACATGCTCATCCAGGAGGAGGGAATGCTGCAAGGCAATCTGCTGGGTTTCCTTTAATAGAGAAACATTTTAACCCATTTGAATAAATAACTGAATCTGACTGCACTGTTTCATAGTTAGGATTAATTGGAATGTATGAACCTGACTTGAAATCTGTATGATTGGATTGAATGGACTTTGTAAAGTGTCTTGAGACGACATGTGTTGTGAATTGGCGCTAAATAAATAAAACTGAATTGAACATGACCACAAATTCCTTCTTTATTAGGACTGCGTGCTTTGTAACAGCAGCTTTTTACAGCATAAGGAGGCTGAAAAAGGCAGAAATGATCAGATCTCGACCGTAAGGTGTGTTTTCTTTGGGGGTCTGGTTGTGAAAATGTTCCAAAAAGTAACCTCATGAAAAGGAAATGAAAGTGATGTTTGAAAAAGTCCCTGCAAAGGTCAAGTATTTCCTGTGAAAACACATTCTTATTAAAACCTGAGTCAGATGGACTTCACTGATAAACTGGGCTGAAAATAAAGCTGCATAGAAAACAAGAAACACTCTTGTTCCACCAGTTTAATCTAAACGTAACCACATTACTGAACATTTATTTTAACTCTTGCAGTTTGTGAAGTTTACTTTATGCGTTAATCTAATATTAAATAAATGATCCAAGAAAACCTAAAATAAAATCCACTGGAATGGACAAAATGTATTGTTGTGTTTTTTTCCAACATGAATTAAACAGGATGAAAATACGAAGGAGACATTTTCAGAGATTTTCTTCTTGTAATTAAACATAATTTATTCAGTTGCATTAAACAAGTTATACCAAAGAGAATTTAAAGTACACAAAGTTTAATTCACAATGTTTTGTGATGGAAATTTTCAAACAAAAGCTGTTAATTTGAATAAGTTTGTATAGCTTGCTGCAACAGCTCCCCTGATAACGTTAGTAAACAGAAGCTCCAATAACTGCACTGTCATTGAACCCACAGCAATATTTTTTTATTATGTAAAGATAATTTACAGCACTGCATTACAATATTTGTGTGCATTTCAAAAACATCTTTCAACTGTCCAAACAATTACAGCATCAAATTTAACGGTAGCACACACAAGAAAAATTAAGTCAAAAACTTCAGTTAAAACATTTGAATTTACAAAATTGAAAAATTAAATTATTAAGAAAAGTAAATTTTTTTATCTATCTATTTCATCCACAAAGAGGAAACGCTTCCTCAGAGTCCCTCTGAATATTCTGGGAATTTCTTCCTTTAGTTTAATATATTATTAAAGAAGACAAAGAAATTAAACCAGTTGTTTGTAATTATATTTTTTTCCCTGAGTAAAAACATTTTACACTTCGCCGAATAGAAAAAAAAATTTAAAACAAATAAAAATAAAATGTAGTAAAATTTAAAAATAAAAAATTTGAAAAAATTTTAAAATGGAGAAGTTATAAACCTATCAAAGGTTTTTTTAAATTTATTTTAGAAATAAAACTAACATTTCCTTTTCATTTTTGCTTCTCAAACTTTTCACTTTATTATTAATTTTTGTCCTTTTTTATTTATTTTGTTTCCTTTTTAAAATAATTTGAATACTTTTTACACACAAGAATAATAATTAAGGAATGTCCAAAAATATAAAAACTAAATGGTAAAAGTTTTAGAGATGAAAGATGAAAATAAAAAAGGTAAGAAAACAACAAAAAACACAAGAAACAGAGATTTTATTGATTTAAAAAATATGTATGTATTTTAAGTTTTAAAAAATATATTTTTGTGTTCTTTGTTGTATTCCTGCCCCCTTTTTCCTCTTTTGATTTTAATGTATTTGTGTAACTTTTAACATTTTAAAGCCAGTTTTGTTACTATTGCCACAGAAAGGAGATTTTTTTGATCAAGTTCAAATCATGTTTTGGATTCGTTTTGAGGCAATTTTTTTGTCTTTTAACAGGAACAAAATCTTCAATGCTGATATCCTCCCAACAATTCGCCCATAGAGACAATGTCAGACCTGTAGGATCTAAACACAAACAGAAAGACGGAGAAGCCCCTACTTCTGGACCTCAACAGCCTGAAGATCAGATGGAACTCTGCAGAAGGCATTTCAGAGATGAACCTTTAAAGGAAACAATCATTTTTTTAAAAAAAGTTTAAAAAAATGCAGGAAATTTAAGGTGGCATCATGATTCTTGGACTGGACCCCTACGAACAGAACTGATGCATGGTGATATTAAATATAAACAACATAAAGTGAGATGAAATCCTGCCTCTGAGGCACTGAACTGACTCTAGATGAAGGTTCCTGCTGTTTTCTGCTTAGAGCTGACTGAGCGACTGGGAACCGGTGTCCCTCGTCTTCTTCTCGGCTTCCTCTGTAGTGTCTTTCTGGGACAAATGAAGAGCTTTCCTAAAGATGCTCTTGAAGACCGGACTGGAGAAGTAGTAGACCACAGGATCCAGGGTGCTGTTCAGATAGGTCAGAGTGATGGAGACGTAGAAGGCAATCGCCAGCTTCTCTGATGCAGGACACACCTGGGTCTGAGAGGAGCCAGAGGCCTTTCTGGACCTGATCCAGATCATCAGCAGAGTGACATTGCTGGGAAGGAAGCAAATGAAGAAGATAACCACAACCACTGTGATGAAGTACAGAGCTTTCTTGATTTTTGCGTTGTGAGTAAGGTGTCTCTTCCTCAGCTGGACCATGATGTGGACGGTGCAGTAAAAGATCACGAGCAGCGGGATGAAGAAGGAGGACATGAACATAAACTCATGCCAGGTAAGGTGGTGCTGAGGGTCCACATCCGTGTTGAAGCTCTCACAGTAGGTGGTGTTGATGTGCCGCAGAGCAAAAATTGGAGCATCCACTGAAATTGTGACAAGCCACATTCCCAGTGTTCCCACAGCAGCTTTCCTAACACTCAGAAAGTTGATGGGATGATGAGGATGCACCACATGCATGTACCTGTCCACAGCGATGGCCATCAAGAAGAAGGTGCTCCCACTGCGGTTCATCGCCAGCGTGAAGAGGCAGGCGTTGCAGAGCACCGGTCCAAATTTCCAGTTTAGAGCAGAAAAATAGTAGCTGGCACGCAGCGGCAGAGCCATGTTCAGCAGGAAATCGGCCACGGCCAGGTTGAAGAGGAACACCGTGCTGCTTTTCCAGGGCCTTAGGTGGAAGCAGAAGATCCACAGAGCCAGACCATTTCCAAGAAATCCAAAAAAAAACTCTGTCAGGATTAGTGGAGGTAGCACGCTGATCAGAATGGTTCCATTCAAGTTACAGAGCATGTTGAAAGACAACTGGCCGCCTGCAGATATAAACAAAAACTTTTCTTTTAAAGCGTGCCCTGAGGTCACACCTCCAGAAACAGGGCTGCCCTGTGGTTTTTCTTTTCAGGAAGCTGCAGACTTCTTCCTTTTCAGCGTTACCAAGACAAATGTTAGATCTCATCCTGAACAACGCAAATTGTTTTCTTTTTTATCAACACAGCTACAATCGTTTAATCAGCGACAGCTTCAACTTCTGCAGTGAGACTTCAGATTCCTGTCTGATTACAGTGCACATGCAGATTCATTTCTGGTTGCCTCCAGCGAAGAGGTGCAGCCATCATCAATTTCTGCATGGGTTCAGCTCAAGTGGAAAAGGCTTCAGGATGTCCAAGAGTGTCCAGAAAGCTCCAGAATCATGTCCTTCTGAGAAGGTCGCCACATGTAACATATATGTTAATATGTATTGATAGCAGATGGTTATAGCTATAATTAAGTTTGGGCTATCAGAAGATAAGGGTTGGCTTAATGAGGTGTTGGAAAGGTAAATGATGACACACAGACAGAATTTAGATTTGATGTTGGTCCCATATAGTAAGAGATTTGGATAAATAAAAAAACAAAAAAACACAAACCCAATAACCATAGTAGTTACAATCTGCAGATACGATTTACGAAAAAGTGCACTTAGAAATCTCGGCTGATTTAGCAGATTAGCATACAAATCCAAAAGAAATAGTACATTTACTATGCAACTTTAGCCAATTAAGCGGTCGGTTGAGACGGACCGAACACAGCTACTCCAGCAGCTTCTCCCCTTCGCAATCCTGATTAGCGAGAAGTCACAGCAGCTTGTAAACATACCCTGTTTGCTGTCATGTGACTAAGGTGTGTTCAAGTAACCAGGAGAGTGGGAAAATACAGTTTTTAACCTGGGTTACACCCTCCTCCTGCTAAAACTATGCACGTCCTCGCTGCATTTCATATCACTAAATAACATGAACTGGTGAAACTGTGTCAACTACAGGAGGAACTCTCAAAGCATTGGACAAACTACGGAGGACAGCTCGAACTACAGAGATTCCAGGATTATCCAATACTGAATATTGTAGTCGCTCAGGTGGTGCTCTTTGTCGTTTGAACGTCTGACAGTCAAATCACTGTAAACTATGTTATCAACTGAAGACTCAGCAGGCAACTGTCTGATTCATCAGGAAAACCCTCAATCAACAGGTTCCCAGGTTCAAGAAGGATTTCAGGTGCGGTTTCTGATAAACTCTCTGCTGTATGCTCTGCCACTGCATCTTTTTCCACAACTTCACTGTCCTTATTAATAATCCTCTCCGACTCTGATTGTTCACTGCTGGAATCCAACACAGATTTTACTACTGAGGCCGTAGTGCTGACAGGAGATGGTATGGAAGGATTATGGACAACAGCATCATTGGGAACAACTGAACTTGGGGTTCTGTGTTGTCTTTCCACCGTGAATCGTGTTGCAGATGGATTGAAGAAGAATGGCTCCACATCTTCACAATACTCATCATCAGCAGGTGAGTCATCCAAATAATCAAAATCCCGATTTTGTTTTAGGTTTAGGTTAAAAGCTTAATCCACTGGAAGACGAGGTGGTGTTCTACCAAATATCAGCTCATACGGGGTGAAACCTGATACCTTCTTGTGTAGTTATATGCCTGAACTAATGGCTTCACAAAGTCTTTCCATTTGGATTTCTGCTTATCTTCCAAAGTGCCCAGCATGCCCAACAAAGTCCGGTTGAATCGCTCCACCGGATTTTCTCTTGGATGATAAGGCGTTGTCCGACACTTTTGAATACCAGCAACCTCACACAACTCCTTGAATCAAATTCTTGACCTTGATTTGTATGCAAACAAATTCCATGATAAACAATGAAATTATCCCATAAACATTTCACCAAAGTCCTTGCTTTTTGGTTCGGCATTGGAATGGAAACAGCAAACTTGGTAAAGTGATCAGTTGATACAAGGATGTCACGGGTGTTGCTCGTGTCATGTTCCAAGCTCAGGAAATCCATGCATTTCAATTCAAGAGGTCGCGATGTTCTGAAGTTAAGCAGTGGAGCAGCTTTCCATCGCAAACAGCGACCGCATGACTTCATCTTGTCCTCAACGTCAATAGCCATCTTGGGCCAATAAAATCTGGAGCGAACCAGATCTAAAGTGCGCTCAATCCCCTTATGACCCATATCATCATGGAGACTCTTCAGAACAGCTGGACGAAGTTTTGTTGGAAGATCAAGTTGCTAAGTAATGTTGTCATTGGCTTGTCGTTTCCTATACAGGACACCATTAATTAGCTTCAAATTTCAGGTAGCTCTGTTCTTGCCAGTGGAGGAATCTTTGTACCAGTCTCCATCTGATGATTTAGGTCTCGCTGTCAGGGACTGTCTCTGCTGTAATGGTCAGAGACTCAACTGGCGTAAAACCCTCAGAACCAGGATTGATAGGCTGTGCAGCTTGAACAAGACAACCTTGACAGATGGCATCTGCAATTTCAGAGGATATCAGGTCTGAGTCAGCAAACCGGTTTTCCAGGAACTTGTTTATGAGCTCCTGATCCTTAGGTGGTTCAGCGTCTTTAGTTTTCCTGCTCGATACAAAAGCTTGAAGGAATATGTAGCGCAGCCGACCAGTGGTGACCAGTGGCATCCAGCTTGGCTGAAGTGAGTATATAAGTCAAAGAATTGCTGTCTGTCACAACAGTAAAAGTTGCTCCATACAGATAATCCTGAAACTTTTCTGTCACACTCCATTTTAATGCCAAGAACTCCAATTTGTGAGCAGGGTATCGACTTTCACTTTGAGACAGACCTCAGCTTGCATAAGCGATCACTCTTAACTGTCCCTCTTGTTCCTGATAGAGTGCAGCTCCTAATCCTGTTGTACCAGCATCTGTATGAAGTATGTAAGGTTGGGATGGGTCTGCAAACCACAGGACGGGAGCTGTAGTAAGCTTCTCAACCAAAGTGGCGAAAACATGTTGGCAGCCATGACACCAACGTTCACCAAAAGGCTGATTCGGGCTGCAATACTGCTTGTTGGACTGCTTGATTCGAGACTTCTGTGCAGGCACATAACCGCGTGTAAGGTCATTCAAAGGTTTTGCAATAGTAGAAAAGTCTTTAATAAAACAGTGGTAATAACCTGCAAATCCAAGAAAAGAGCGTAATTCTTTCAAGCTTGTAGAAACTGGCCAGGATTTGATAGCATTTATCTTTTCTGGATCTGTTTCTACCCCTTTCTCGGACACAATATGACCCAAGTAGCAAACAGATGTTTGGAAAAACTTGCACTTTCGGGTGACAACTTTAATCCATATTCTCTCAGCCTGTTCAGCACTCATAACAGCCTCCTCTCATGCTCTTCAAGAGAATCAGAGAATATTATCATATCATCCAGGAACACCAGGACTTCATGAAGATCACCCATGCATCGCTCCATCAACCGCTGGAACGTGATGGGGGCATTTGTGATCCCCTGGGGCATTCTGTTAAATTCCCAAAATCCCAAAGGTGTCACAAAAGCAGTTTTAGGCTTATCCGATTCGGGCATTTTGATTTGGTAATAGCCCGACTTTAAGTTAAGGACCGAAAACCATTTTGAGCCAGTGAGTGCAGAAAAGGATTGTTCTAAATTTGGGAGAGCGCAGGCATCATTGATAGTCTGTAGATTGAGCTTACGATAATCAATGCACAATCGCACATCCCCATTCTTTTTCCGTACCACAACAATAAGAGAAGAAGGTGATGTGGACTCACAGATCACCCTGCCCCCTAGAAGTTCGTTCAGATGCCTGCGAAAAGCATCAATATCATTGGGATGGATTAGCCTAGCGTGATATTTAAATGGAGTTTCATGATGAAGCTTGATGTGATGCTGAACCTTGTTAATGCAACCAAAGTCATGATGTGAGAAGACCTCAGACATGTTAATTTCTTCAAATCTGGTGGTATGGGAGAGTTAGCAAAATCTAATTTGACAGTACGTGCATGTTCCTCTTGATGACTTTCCGCTTGTTGCTGTGACAGAATACATTGGTATGTTCCCAGCTCTGCAATAACACTCCATGGTGGAATGTAAATGTCTTGCTCAGATTCATTAGTCATCAACACTGGAACTTTGTCAGGAGCATGTGTGGGGAGAGAAAGAAGACAGTTACTGACACATAAACCCCTAGGCAGGATGGACACAGGATGTTGGACGAGAGCAAACTGGCTATAGACAGGAGAGGTAACTTTAGCAGAACCCTCGATGACAAGTGTGCAACCGGCCGGAACACGCACTGGGATTTTGCTGAGAAGTTTCACTACTCCAATACTGCCAGTGTCTCTCTGCTGATATAACAACTGAAGGGTCTTTAAAACGGCTCTGTAACCATACGAGCTGGGTGGTAATGTTGGCATATTGCTCTGGGTGTATTGCTCATACAGAGGTTCTAGTGTATTCATCCCAATAAGGACATTGGAGGAAGTTTCAGAATGCACATCAGGAACCACCGAACTCATGGCCAATAAAGTCTTCACCACCATCTCCACATATCCCAAATAAGGGACCGACTGTCCAGCAGAACTTTCAATATGTAACAGGTTATGTAAGGGATTGATTTGTTGACCTTGTAAATGCTCATTGTAAAAAGTAGCAGATACAGTGGTCATCTGTGAACCAGTGTCAAGCAAGCACACACATGTGTGACCAGAAACAGTAACATCAGCAGTGCATCTAGACCCCACCAGACCTTTCGAAGATAAACTGGGGCTTCCTGGTTGGACTGCTGAAGATTTTTGCACAGAATAGATTTCTTTAACTTTGCGGAACAGTATGGGTCCAGCTCAGTTCCTGTTTGTCCCCCAACAGGAACTGACTCTAGTTTAACTGTTCACGTACTGATGGATTTTCCTTCTGCCACTTCTATTTCTTTTCATTAAATTGTTTCTTCTTTACACTAACAAGTTCAGAATTTGGGTAGCTGACACATTGCGGCTTGAAGTGACCGTCTTCCCCACAGCGGAAACAAAACCCAGGCTCAGGGCTTACAGAGGGACGGCTCAGAGCAGCAATCTTCTGCTTCCCACATGACCTTTAAGCTGAATTTGTTCTTTGAGTATTAGGATGATGGTCAGGGGACTGATTTGTGATTGATTTGTGGCTCAGTTTTTTTGTGAGTGGTCAATGTTTCACACATTCCTTTCTCCTCTTCTCCATATGCAATTTGGACTTGTGATGCTACTTTCTGTCTGGCCCCACCTCCTACCAGGTGCTGTCTCCTTCTCTGGGCCTTAGCAACCATTTGACCCTCTTCAGTTCTTAACAGCAGCAATAACTCAGCACAGGAAGACGAGTCAAGCTGTTCAATGTAGGTATTAGCGGACATTTCAGGACTTAAATGTCTCACTATGTCAGCAGCTGGTGGTAGGAGGCTGTCAAGGATTTTTTGTGACCGTTGGATTTTAGATATGGCAGGATCATTCAAAATCAGATCAACACTAGACACCATGTGTCATAATCCACTTCATGTTGTGGCCATGGCACCTTTTCAGAAAACACCCGGAGTCTGTAAGAAGATCACAGATGCACAGCAGTGTCCTCAGATGTGTTCCACCGCATTCCTCTTCATCTCAGGTGGATTTAGGTCTGAAGCAGTGATTAACCTCACTACTTCAGTGAGTGGCTCATCACCTCCCTGATTAAAGTACATTTACTATGCAACTTTTGCCAAATAAGCGGTCGTTTGAGACGGACCGAACACAGCTACTCCAGCAGCTTCTCCCCTTCGCAATCCTGATTAGCGAGAAGTCACAGCAGCTTGTAAACACAACCTCTTTGCAGTCATGTGACTAAGGTGTGTTCAAGTAACCGGGAGCGTGGGAAAATACAGTTTTTAACCTGGGTTACACACAGAATCATGTTTCCATCAGTGCACAGCTGGCAGGAAAGAAACCCCCTCCTGTCATAGAAAACAGATCCTGTAGGATGGATAGCAGACCACTGAATGCATTACAACAGGATGGGAAGACATCAGCAATAATCATAGAAGCAATTGTTGCTCCCATCAATCTGGAAGGAGTTTTGAGAGCATCTCCAAACAATTCCAAACATCCAGTGTTTTTATTTCTGTTATTCCACCTCTCATGTCTCATATTTAATCTCCAGGGAATATCGCTAAAATTTAAACAGTTCATTTAAAAGGTTTTTCAGGTCTGATCAGTCCGTTATACTTCATATTCTATAAACTGCCATCACAGCATAAAAAACAGCTGCTATAGCTGCTGCTGATAGGAGAGGATCTATGATCTATCTGTGAAGTTTCTCTTCTTCTTTCTGGTCTATTTATTCCTAGAAAAGACTTCCTGCCCAGTTTCAAGCGACCATCATTATTTGCTGGTGTTGTTTGGGCTGGACCTGATGCTATTTTTTTCTTCTCCTCTGAGTTCACAGAATAAAATGAGTTCTAAAAACAGCCAAGAAACGAGGTTCTTTATTTAAAATATTAAATGTGAGCCTTGACCTGCTTCTCCTCTGCTGCCTGCACTTCCTCAGCCAGCCTGACCAACACACCTGCTCAGCATCATATCCACCCCCTGTACATTATTAACCCGTCCCTCCAGGCCAGTTTGTCTTTGTCTCTAGCACCAAGCAGTGCAGCCATTTCCCCAGTCTTTTGCCTCTAGTATCTTTTACCCCCTCTTGGTTTTTGACACTGCGTTTGGTTTGTGAATTTGGTTTGTGTTAAATATTTAATTCTGAAATGTGTCTGATTTGTGCATTTAAATCCTGAGGTTTTCTAACTAAAGCAGGTCAAGGTCGTTTATTTTGACCTCAGGAGGGTTGGATCAGATGTTTCGGACTTTTATGCTGCTTAAAGGGTTTACTTAAGGGAAAAATATACGAGCGCTCTTGCAGATTCTTAAACATGGTTAGTGTGTTGATGAGTGACTTCGATGAAGTTATCCTGAACTGTCCCTTCAGACCGCTGCTCTGTTTGTTTGGACTTGTCATAACTGTGTGGAACGTGTTGGCTGCGGTCAGAACCTTTCAGCTGACTGTTAGCATGAACTCATTCCTGGTGATGGAGAGATCAAAAGCTTCATCGCTGACTTGAACACTGGCACGGGTATCAACCTACAGGTGGCTTTATAACTAACACATGTTACTTAGCTGTTTGAGAACTTCAGCTCCAAAGGGGAAATTCCAGATTCATCATTCCTCACCTCATTCCTGACAAATTTTTCATCCGTCAAAGCTGGCTAGAAGAGTCTGGCGGTTCACAGTTTCATGATCTTCTTAGTGCTCTTACATAACAGTTACAATTTATGGATATTTAATGGCTGACAGGATTGTAACACCAGGGTAACAAACCAAGACACAGAAAGGACAGACTAGATTAATTGGAGAATATTAATATATGAATATATAAGAATTTACCTGTCCAGAACAACTCAGGACACCATGGTGATGTTTGTCCACGGATATAAAATAACAGTCAACAGACTGCAAATAAAATGGGAAAACCCACTTTGTATATTTTGTTAGATAAATATCAGCTAATGACAGGAGATGAAAGATTTAAACCACCAGAA
>JAHHUM010000506.1:43348-64109 GCA_036173005.1 Crenichthys baileyi | reverse complement strand
GTATGTGTATGAGAGTATTTCAGCAGTGTGTATGAGAGTATTTCAGTAGTGTGTATGAGAGCATTTCAGTAGTGTGTATAAGAGTATTTCAGTACTGTACATGAGAGCATTTCAGTAGTGTGTATGAGAGCATTTCAGTAGTGTGTATGAGAGCATTTCAGTAGTGTGTATAAGAGCATTTCAGTAGTGTGTATAAGAGTATTTCAGTAGTGTATATGAGAGCATTTCAGTAGTGTGTATGAGAGCATTTCAGTAGTGTGTATGAGAGCATTTCAGTAGTGTGTGTAAGAGCATTTCAGTAGTGTGTGTGAGAGTAAATTTAGAATAATGTTCCTAACGTCCCCTCATAACTTGTGGCCCACTTTGCTTTACAACACTGGTTCAGGTCAAAGATGCTTGCATCTATACACAGCTCTCCTAATGTATCACCATAGCAGGTTGAGGTCTGGACTTTTACTGGACCATTTTCAACACATTGATCCTATTCTTCCACTCTACCATTCTGAGTCTATAACACTTTGGTTTCCAAATGAGTTCATGGTCAACTCAATGAATACCAGGTGCCCGAATTCTGTGACTGCAAAATAAGGCCAACTCATCAACCCTCTACCACTATGCATTAATTGTTGTTGTGATGTGTTTGTGCCGACATGTTGTTAGATAGAGCTCAGTATGATGTTGTGTATTGTGTCAAACATTGCTTTTTTGGTCTCATTTGTCTAAAGGTCATAATCCCAGAAGTCTTGTGGTTCATTCAGGTGCCACTTTGCAAATTTAAATCAAGCTGTCGCGGTATTTTGAAGAGAAAGGCTTTCTCAAAGTAACACTTTCAAAATGTTCTGTCTTTGTTTAGCTGACCACAAACTCAGTTTTATTCCCCGGCTTTTAAATCCTTCTAAATTGTTCTTTATGTCTGAAATTTAATTCCTTTGTCTTTTCATAATCTACAAGTCATACAGCACTTTGGTCAGGTCTTGTTTGTTTAAAATGTGCTTTATTAATAAACTGACTTGACAGTCTTTTCTAATGAACTTTACCTTTAACATGCAGCTTTTGTTTTTTCTTTCTGAAGAATGATGGACATTAAATTGTCTGAAAATGACCTTGTAACCCGGCCCAGACTGATGAGCACCAACGACTGTTTCTCTAAGATTATTGCTGATGTCTTCCAACTTATTGGCACTGTGATGGAATTTAAACGACAATTCAACATGGAAGACTCACCATCACCTCCAGCTTCTTCTAATTACTCCTCCATGTGGCTCTGCTCCACCAGTCGGCGTCAAATCCGCATTTCTCCCCGGCCAATCATCCTTCAAGGTTCCACTTTAAAAGATCTTCATCCATGGAACCCTCCGTTCTTCTGCTGAACTTTGACCCTCCACCCCATCTCCACCATCTGGCTTCCAAACTCCTTCCAAATCTCCTCAGGCCTCCACTCTAACACCACGATCGGATCCAAGGGGGGAAGACATCTTTAATTCTAACCTGAGGATGTTCATTCAAGCACATGTCATTCTCAGCATTCACGTCTTCCATTGGGGTCTAATTTTTTCATGAATGTATTATTCAGACATTCCTGCAAGCAAAGAATGCCTGAGCGCTGGATACAAGTCTTTTTTTATTAGCGGATAGAAAATGTAAAAAGATGAAAATCACATCTCCTGGTGAAACAGATTCTGTTCAGGGACACAACATGGCTGTTTAATGGCTGTTTAATACACTATAAGCCTTTTTACATTTTATAGGGCCAGTGGACTAATGACCACTTCAACAGTGCACCTGTAATCTGTTTGCAGAATGGATTTTTTTTTTCCAGCAGCCTATGTGAGGTATAATTTAACATAGACAGTGTGAACCATTGATTTTCGTCTTTTTGTTTCATTTTGTTCTTTTCAGCTTTTGGATAAGGAATACTTGCTGAGAGGCATTTGGACAGATTGTACAGTTGTAATCAGTATGCTGGTAGGACAAATTGGTATTTCAACTCTGCATACTTCAGATCAAAGATAAAAAGGGAAATCCAAACCCCTCCCAGCAACAAAGCTATCTTTTTTGATCCTATAGGTGTGTGCCCTTTTCTGAGATGGCAATGTTAAAGCAAAATACTGGAGAGAAAATAACACCTATCACAGCGAAACAGACCTCTGCATTGCAACTAACCCAGCAAATAGGTCCTTTACTGCCATCTTGTGGAAGGTTTCCCTATTACCAGACATAAAGAAGCAGAAAAAGGGCCGTGGTGGGATATTTTATGAAAGAATTTTAAACATCTTTATTTTTAAGTGACGTTTCAGATCTGACTGTTTGAATTCTATGTTTCCAAATGTATATGAGAATATAAAAACTAAGAATGCTCTAAATCTTTTTTATGCAATCTTGCTTTTGTACTTAAAGAAAATAATCTAAAGTGATTTACAGCAAGGAATTTTGAGTTATTTTATGTCTGCTTAAACTAATGATAAGTTTGATCAGTTGAAGTAAATGCTAGAACTTGTATATTAGGACCATGCGTGGGTTCTCATCGGGTACTCCGGCTTCCTCCCACAGTCCAAAGACATGCCTGTTAGGTTAATTGGTCACTCTAAATTGCCCTTAGGTGTATGAATGAGTGTGTGCATGGTTGTTTGTGTGTTGCCCTGCGATGGACCTGTCAGGGTGTACCCCGCCTTCCGCCCATAGACTGCTTGAGATAGGCACCAGCTCCCCCGCGACTCACTATGGCATAAGCGGTAGAAAATGACTGACTAATCAAAGATAACACTGAAAAATGTATTATTTGAGGTCCCTTCATGTGGCACTTCTCGCATTGTTATTACTAAAATAATGTTACTTTGAGGACAGTTTCGGAGCTAGACATGGGATATTACTTTAAGACCACCCTACTGGTCTTCCAACCATCTATAAAGGCAAGGCAATATCATTCGTAAAGCACCAGTCATCCACAGGGTAACTCAAAGTGCAAAATATTAAAAACACAAAGCAGAGCCATCTCTAGCCATTTTGGTGCCCTAAGGCAGTTCATTGTTTGACCCCACCCCCACCTACAGCCCCAAAATTTGGATGGGCGGTGATGGTGAGGTTGGTAACAGCTGCATGTATTAAAGGTTTATTTATGCAGCTATTCCAGCTTTAATATGTTAGAAAACTTAAATAAATGCTGATATTTGCAGTCTGTGTTCCCTGTGTAAACTACCTTTACCATCAAATCTATTTTTTTTCCCAATTAATGTTTCCTCTATTTTAGTTAAGCTGGCCTAAGAAAATCAGAACCAACAAGAGCAGAGCTGCATAGGCACAAATAGCATAAACAAACAACATTCTGAGTAGCTCTGTTCTTCACCAGCAATAAAAACACAGTCTAATAATTTCATCTGAAACTATTTTCTGAAGAATATTCAAATTGAGGCAAAAACCCCCAATGCTCTTTAATACATTATTCAAACCTTTGTTATCCTATTCTGTTGTGACTAAGAATGTGAAAAAAAACAATAACATTATTTTTTGAAATATATTTAGGAAAACAGAGAGCAGACGAGAGCTGAAAAGCTTAATCTTGAGTGTTTCATCGTGTCCAGTCATTTCAAACAGGGATACAGCGTTCCCATTTTTCCAGTAGCACTTATTTATATGTAAAAGACCACTCACATTAAACTTAACAAGTCCACATAAATTAAAAGTTGGCTTTTTGAGCAGCAAGGTGTTTTAAAGTATATATACTAATGGGCCTGATATGATGTAAAAAAAATATTTAAAAGTTTTAAAAATAACAATTATTCATTTATTTTTGACCTAATATGACCTCTCCTTGGCCTAATCAGAGGAAATACTGCCATTCCGCAGGTAAATTTGTATAAAACTGTTCTAACAGATCACAGCTTTTTCAGGCGAAAGAAAACAAACAGTAAAACAGATCTGTGAGAAGCTACAGATTATATGCTAATTTAAGTTTGGAGCAACAGACCCCACCTGCTAAATTATTTAGCTCAACTGTAACCTAAGGAACATGTTACTAAGCAACACTCTCAGACACTCTGCTAATTCATTTTAACATAGCATAGAAGCATAGAAGCTAAATGCTGCATCTCCTTCTTCAGTTCTGGACATGTAAACACAGTGAAGAGGTCTCTGATGACCTGAGGGATCTCCATGGTTCAAACCTTACCAGCAGCTCTGAAATGTATTTCAACCCAACATCATCCTTTAGCCTTTAGACCATCAACAAGATTTTTCACTTCTAACCTTTGACATACAAGGAGTCAGCACAGTGATTTAAAAACTTCTGTAATATGATCAATTTGGACAGGACTCTGGCAGCAGCATCATGGATGAGCTGCAGCAGTTGTCCTCGTCAGGAGGGAGATTATCAGGTTTCATACTACAGGATCCAGGGCGATGTATGATGTTGGTGCTAAACCTAAAGAAGAGAGACCAGCTGGTAGGGCTTTTGAGATGTCAGGCTGTCTGGAGAAATGAGAGGTTTTTGTGGTCAGTCTAAATAATAATGGCTTCAACTGTGCCCTCTTGCCAATGTTTCCACTCTTTTAAGGCCGAGTTAATAGCTAGAAGTTCTTGATCACTGATGTTATAATTATTTTCAGCTGGAGAAAAACATTTAGAGAAAAGAATGCATAGGGAAAATTTCCCAATCGAAGAGGATCTTTCTGATAGAATTGCACCGACCCCAATATCTGAGGCATCAACCTAAGGACAGGGTCTGGATGAATGAAAACAGCTGACTAACCGAATTTTTTTCTTCAGTTTCAGGACAGCCTGGCAGACTGGGGTGGTGGTCCCCCTTCATAAGAAGGGTGACCACTGAGATGGGTGACCGGAGGGTGTGTTCCAGCTATATGGGGATAATACTCCTCAGCCTCCCTGGTAAGGGCTAAACAAGGGTATTGGAAAGTCCGGCTGATAGTCGAACCTCGGCTTCAGGAGGAGCAGTGTGGTTTTCGTCCCGACCGTGGAACACTGGACCAGCTCCACACCCTCTGCAGGGTCCTCGAGGGTTAATGGGACTCTGGTGCACACGGTGGGGGGTGCTACGGGAGTACGGAATCAGGGGGCCTTTATTAGAGGCCATCCGGTCTCTGTACAAGCGGAGCAGGAGTTTGGTTTGTATTGCCGGCACTAAGTCAGACCTGTTCCCGGTGCATGTTGGACTCCGGAAGAGCTGCCCTTTGTCACTGGCCTTGTTCATAACTTTTATTGACAGAATTTCTAGGTGCAGCCAAGGACCAGAGGGGGTCTGGTTTGGGGACCAGTGGATTTTGTCTCTTCTTTTTGCAGATGACGCGGTCCTGCTGGCCCCCTCTAGCCAAGACCTACAGCATGCACTGGGGTGGTTTGCAGCCGAGTGTGAAGCGGCTGGGATAAAAATCAGCTCCTCCAAGTCTGAGGCCATGGTTCTCGACTGGAAAAGGGTGGCTTGCCCTCTTCAGGTCGGAGGGGAGTTCCTGCCTCAAATGGAGGAGTTCAAGAATCTGTGGCTCTTGCTCACGAGTGAGGGGAGAATGGAGCGGGAGATAGACAGATGGATCAGTGCGGCTGCTGCTGTAATGGGGACGCTGTGCCAGTCCGTTGTGGTGAAGAGATTTACCGAACTTTGGGTCATGACTGAAAGAACGAGATCCCAGATACAAGCGGCTGAAATGAGCTTCCTCTGTAGGGTGGCCGGGCACTCCCTAAGAGATAGGGTGAGAAGCTCGGCCCTCCGGGAGGAGCTCAGAGTAGAGCCGCTGCTCCTCCACATCAAGATGAGCCAGTTGAGGTGGCATGGGCATCTATACCGGATGCCTCCTAGACGCCTCCCTTGGGAGGTGTTCCAGGCACGTCCCGACGGGGGACGGCCCAGGACACGCTAGAGGGACTATGTCGTTCGACTGGCCTGGGAACGCCTTGGGCTCCCCCCCAGAGGAGCTGGAGGAGGTGTCTGGGGAGAGGGACGTCTGGGTGTCTCTACTGAGTCTGCTGCCCCCACAACCCGGTCCGGGATGAAGCAGAAGACGACGAGTACAAGTATGTGTTTTAATGGTAATCTGATTTAACCTCTTTAGTCAATGCAGGGCCTGGGACTCTGCATCATAACAAGCGTCCAAAAGTAAAATATCACCAAAAATCCTTCTAGCTGCACAGCAGGAAAATCAGAGGTGAATGTCCAAAACAGTGTTTCAGCCAGGATAGGAGGAATTAACATTTTTAAAAATAACACATGACCCTGATGAGTCTCTCTTTAGACTCTTTAGGGGGGTGGGGGGGGTCAGGGGGGGGTCAGGTCCAGGGAGGCAGGTCTGTGGCTCCTCACACTCGCTATTGCATATTTTTATTAGGGAAACCTTGTATACACAAGCACGCTCAGACTCACACCCACAGGTGTTTAGATTCAGGTGGCAACAGATACACAAATGTTCTATACTTGGCCGCAGTTACCACTAAGTACGTCTTGCATTCAATAGTACCATGCACTTTTTGGTAGCAATGCTGGTATTATATATGTTTCTGTAGGTGTAGAAGCAAGCAGGGTGTTATCTCTTCCTCCATTCTTTTCTCCTTCTCTCCCTTTTTCCTTTTTGCCCCCCCTCTCTTGTTTCTTATTTTTTCCTTTTCGTTTCTGTCTCCATGTCAATAATTGAAATAATTCCCAAGCAGTTTCTAATAAAGTTTCTTTTATATTTATCAAGCAGAGCATTAAAACATTAGCTGTGATGCTCCACTTGTGAACTTAACTCAGATGCACTCAGACAACAATTCTGAGTGCTACTCTGACGGCCAGGACACAGTGAAAAAAAAAAAAGCATATTGGATATTCGTGCTCCGCGGATACAGCGGGACTTCCTCCCGTTTGATCCGAGGCAGACAGTCTGATTATGGGCAGCTGCTCTCTGCCTGCTCCCTCCTCCTGCTGACGCTGGTTAGCGGTTAAGGACCGTCAAAAAATTTCAAAACCAAACACGCTGTTTCATGGTGGTATTGTGTTGTGGGAAAAATTTACAGTACTGTGCAAATGTTTTAGGCAGGTGGCAAAAAATGCTGTAAATAAAGAATCCTTTCATAAATGGAAATGTTAATCATTTATTTTTATCTATCAAAAAAACGCTGTGAATGAACAAAAGAGAAATCTAAATCAAATCAATATTTGGTGTGACCACCCTTTGCCTTCAAAACAGCATCAATTCTACGTACACTTGCACACGGTTTTGAAGGAACGTGGCTGGTAGGTTGTTCCAAACATCTTGGAGAACTAACCACAGATCTTCTGTAGATGTAGGCTTTCTCACATCTCACAATTCTGTCTCTTCATGTAATCCCAGACACACTCCATGATGGTGAGATCAGGGCTCTGTGGGGGCCATACCATCACTTCCAGTAAGTCTTAGTTCTCAATGACTTTTGTTGTATGTTTGGGTTCGCTCACTTAGCGTTTTGTAAATTGATAAAAATAAACAATTATTAACTATATTTCTGAAAGCATTCTTAGTTAACAGCATTTTTTCACACCTGCCTAAAACTTTTGCACAGTACTTTATGTGCGTCTGAACAGCTGATTTTATGTGTGATCAGCTGGTTTAGGATGTTATTAAATACAGTGATCCGCCTGCATTTAATTCAGAAAGCTGATGTGTCCTTTTTCTTTTCTTTCAGCCTTCAGGCATGGTGTATGATTTGTAGATATTAAAATGCTACTTCCCTCCCTATAATATGTCACTACGTCACAAAGTTGAGTTTCTGTGATTGGTTGATGCTCCAAAAGTTCAGATTTCCCAACTCTAGCGTCTGCCGCTTTGGACGCACGAAACGCGTGTAAGACAGCTAATATCTCAAAACGCACAGCACTTTTTTTATTTTTTTTATTTTATTTGGTAGGGACAGATACAATAAACATAGATCATTATATGCAAAATAATCTGATGCCTGTATCATAGTGCTTATAGCCATAGCTAATTTACAGCACCTGTCCCTTGAAGGGCACAGTTAAAATAAATAAAAAGCAAAAACAATTACAATAAATGCAATCAGAACTGTCCAGAAACCAGTTAGTACTAATAAATTCACTGTAATAAAATTAACACACCCACTCAAGATCAAACAAATGTGCGCCTCATTTATACAGTTCATATGACATGGCCACACTGCTGCTGCTGTGTGAGCCAGGATTTTGCTTGTTTTTTGAAAGTGGACAGGCTAGTCAAAGTCTTAATATTAACAGGAAGACCATTCCACAGGTTGGTTCCTTTCACAAACAAGAATATTTTTGCCAGAAATGTTTTACAAAATGGAACTTTAGAGTTTCCACATGTAGCAGCTCTCGTTGACCTGGAGGTGTCCAGTCTGTTAACAAATTTACAAAGTAGCTCAGGTCTAATCAAACATTTAAAAATCAACTTTATATAGGTAAGATTAACAAAATTCACAAAATTTAAGAAACCATGATAGTGCCTGATGTGACAAATTAAAAGATGACAATTTTGAAATAAGACGACTGTGGTGTACGGTATCAAATGCCTTCTTTAAGTCCAGGAATACTGCACCCACAATGTTTCCTTTGTCAAGCGACAGCACAATGCTTCCCAATAATGCGCAGATAGCCGATTCAGTAGAATGGTTTTGTCTAAAACCATACTGTTTAGGGTGTATATACTGGTGTGTTTCTAAATATTGAGTTAGTTGTTCTGAAACTATTTTTTCTAATATTTTTGACAACACTGGAACTAGACTTATTGGTTGATAGTTACTGACATCTGCGGTACTCCCGGACTTAAAGATGGGTTTAACTAATGCTTTTTTCCAAGCTTCTGGAAATGTTCCAGTTTTAACAGAGACATTTATAATGTGGGTCAAAGGCTGGATTAAAGTGTGAGCGTACTTTTTTAGGAACGCTGCGTCTATGCTATACATGTCT
This sequence comes from Crenichthys baileyi, assembly GCA_036173005.1. Classification (NCBI taxonomy): domain Eukaryota; kingdom Metazoa; phylum Chordata; class Actinopteri; order Cyprinodontiformes; family Goodeidae; genus Crenichthys; species Crenichthys baileyi. The sequence continues at coordinate 55,207 of JAHHUM010000506.1, read as the reverse complement.
TTAGATAGAGTGGTATTCAGATCTGCAATAGCTTTCAAGACCGTTGCCTGATCCACTTCTCCAATTTTGAAAGAATTCTCATCTGATGCTGATATTATATTTAAATTATTACTACTAAGCTCATCATCTGAAAATTTAGAAGCAAGATCTTGTACAGATTTAATGAAATATTGATTGAAAGTATTAGCAACTTCAACAGATTCTGATATATTTTTTTCTTCAAATTTTAATTCATATGAGTTATTTGTATTTGCATTAGGTTTGGTTAAACTATTTATTTTTTTCCACATTGTTTTATAATTTCCTTTGGATTCAGTTAGAATTTTTGTATAATAGTTAGCTTTTGAGTTGCGTACTTCTTTTACAACTTGATTTCGTAAACCTTTAAATATCCTCAGGTCTGTGTCATATCTGGTCTTAAGATATGTTTTTAGGGCAAAGTCCCTTTTTTTAATTAGTTGTCGCACTGCCTCACTTACCCATGGAAGCTGTCTTTTTCTTTGTGGCCTTTTACATGGTTTTAAAAACTTATCTAAAACATTACTCATTATAGAAGTAAATATATTGCAACAGTCATTCGCTTGACTATGTTTTACTACTTCATCCCACTTAATGTTTGTTAACTCGCTCTCAAAATTGATGAGGTCCTTGCGGGGAATTGTTAACTTTGTTACCTGTTGATCATTTTTATATTCGGTTACCTGCTTTTTTGAGAGTTTTCTGGAAGTTAATATCATGTTATGATCTGATAGGCCACACACCAGATTGTATATTTTTGAAATTCTTTCAGGTTTATTGGAAAAAACTAAATCTATTGCTGTCTTTGATGTTTTTGTTAGACGAGTGGGTCCCTTTATAAATTGATGAAAATCATATTTTGATGTTAATTCTTTAACTTGACGCGCGAAAAGCATTCAAACGTGTCGCGCCAGATGTGTGAAACGTGCAGCAGGATCTCTCGATGCCCCGAGACGCACGTCAGCTACAGACTTTGCACCTTAGACTATTAGAGTTTTTTTTAGAAAGTATGATTTGTCCTTTCATTATTTTGCGGATGATGTACAAATCTATCTCCCGCTAAAGTGTAAGTCAGTTACAAACCTGTTAAACTGTTTTAGGGAGATAAAAACCTGGATGGAACTTAACATGTAACTTGTAACAGTGCTATTGGTCCTTTAATTTCTTTTAGTTGTACTGCTGTCAGGAATCTTGGGGTATTTCTGATAATGGTTTTAAACTTGATAAACAGGTCAGTGTAGTAGTCCAGTCTAGTTTCTACCATCTGAGGTTTATCTCTAAAACCACTATCTAATCTCAGAGTGCACTTGAAAGGGTGATTACCTCTGGAACCTTTCACTGGGATGGACAATTCTTTTCTACATCACCTGCAGCTGGTCCAAAACGCTGACCGGTAAAAGGCCACGTGGCCCATTACTCCCACATTGTTTTTAAGATTTTACTTTTGCTTTTTTAATGTTTAAATTGTCAGGCACCTCATACTTAGAGTTTTTACACAATCATTTTACCAGTTGAACTCTGAAGTCTCGTCTTATGAGCCAAGGAGACAGAGACAGATAGTGCATCTCTGTTGAAGCTCCCAAACTTTGGCACCTCCCTCTCACTATAAAGATGGCCAAGTACCGGGCCGGTTTTATTAATAGTTTTTCATTTTCTTATCTTTTATTGTTTTTACTACTATTTAAATACTATTTTTATTAGCTTTTCTGTAGATGTTGTATTTTATTGCTTATTTTAGGTTTTTCTTTTTTTGAATTTATTTGATTTTTAGTTGCTGTATGTGCAAAAGGTCTTGGCCTGCACACAGATGTCCTCTCAAAACTAATGTATGATGTCACAGCATTAGTAAAGTCTGAGGCTTAAGCTTTAAAAGCACTCCAATCTGTCCAGTCAAAGCAGGCTTTTAACATTTTTTTTAACTCATCAGTCCACTTCCTAACAGTCCAAACTCCAGGCTTAGAGGTTTTTAAGTTTTTGCCTGTAAGTTGGAATGAGATGTAGCAGACAGTGAACAGAGAGTCAAAAACTGCACGGGGAACTCTGCGATATGCATCTTTTAAAGCTGTGTAGCAGTGGTCCAGTGTATTTTTTTTTATCCCTGGTGGGACGGTTAATATGCTGTCTTTATTTTGAAATTTCATTTGAGAGCTTTGCGCTGTTAAAAACCCCAAGAACAATGGTGAGAGAGTCTGGGTGTTTTTTCTCAATGTTTGTTAACAGTTTAGCGAGCTGTTTTTCAGCCACTGATGTGCAGGTTTGTGTTGGGATGTAAACACTGGCCAGAACAAACAAGGAGAACTCCCACGGTGAATGAAAGGGTTTACAGTTTATGAAAAAGTGAATCCAGGTCAGGACAACATGTCTTCTGTTATAGTGACATCATTACACCAACCTTTATTTTTGAAGAAGCAGATTTCACCTTCTCTCTTTTTCTGAGACCTCCGTGTTGCTGTCCGCTTGAAACAGCTGGAAGTCTGGCATCAGAAGTGCCCTGTCTGGGATACATTCACTAAGCAAGGTTGTAGTATAGCAGAGTGTGGCAGATCAGCAGAAGTCTGAGTTTTTAGAAATGAGATCCATTTTGTTAGCCAGGTGGATTGAGGGCAAGGGGGTGTGGTGCCCCCGTTGCCAAATCTTCACGAGGGTGCCTGCCCATTTAACTCATCTGCATCTCTGGTAAATCCCATAGAGAGCCACTGCACTGCCAATCAAGATCTCAGTGAAGTTGGGGTTAATGAAAAATGGAAAAAAAATGCCTAGAGAAGACTGTCTGTTTAGGATTTCCTCTCTAGTAAAAGTGACCACAGAATTGTGCCAGAGAGCAGAAAAACACGCAAAGTACAAGATAGCGAAGTAATGACGCTGCCACCCGTGGCACCGCCTTGAAAAGGTTGAAACCATCTCTTCCATTGATCATAATGGAAAATGTGAGATATTTGGCAAGCAAAGTCGATGAACTTCATACCATAATAAGGACCAAGCGAGACCATCAGAAATACAGAGGCATGGCTGCAGGATCATATCCCTGACCAACCTCTCTCTGCTAGCCTTCTGACCGTCTAAGCAACAAAACATTTAAAGAGGACTGGCAAGAGCCAGTGAGTTCAATCAGCAGTACTTGTCATTAACAGTTTGTGTAATCCAGGACATGCTACTATGAAATATCATCTCTGCAGCCTGAGAAATTGAACTGTCAGCAGTACGTTTTTGTCGATATATTTACCAATAGAGTTTACCAGTGTTTTTTGGCAGCCGTGTAGATTCTACCATCAGCTGTTACAGACACTGCATGTGATATAATCAGCTCAGTTGTTGCTAAGCTACAGACATAACATCACAATATGTTTGTGGCAATGTCTTGTTATTTTAGTCACATCTCACTGTTTACCACACTTTCAAAATTTCAATGCTTTGTCAGCTGCTCTTCAAGAAAAAACCAAATTGATTTGTTTTATGTAAATGTACACATCTTCAAAGCAAACCTTCTTCTTGGCAAATCAGATCATAATTGATAGTATTTCTGTTTGGATGATAAAACCCATGTTCATAGGTAACTTGGAATAAAACAAAATATGAGAAGATTGTCACAGGAATCTGAAGAATACCTGCAGAGTTGTTTTGAGGCTACAGAATTTAATCCACTGTGCCAGCCACATATAGAGGACATTAATGCCATGACTGAATTTGTGACCGACTAGATAAACTTCTGTGTGGACAACAAAATCCCTACCATAATCGTGACATACTTACCCCAAAATAAGCCCTGGATCACCAGGGACCTGAAGGAACTACTCTGTGTAACTCTCCTGGTGACTCTGTCCAATCTCCCAGAAAACCCTAAAGATATCTCCTTGTTGTAAACTTATCTGGACTATTTAACTTTCCGACCAGTAGTTGGCTGCTTCTTCCTCTGGCGTTCTCAAGCTCCTACCTGTCCTCCCTCCAACGCTGAACGGGGAACATCCCTCAGACCACTCTCTTGTATACAAACTCACCACACAGACCCACAGCGCCTCGACTCATCTCACTCCTCTCCATGCCAAATCTCCAACAACCAAACAGTAAAATCTTCTACATGTCATTTCTCCTCTGCTTGCCTGCCAAATTAAATGCTCATGCTTGCAGATTTTTTCCAGATGATACTAAAGGTGCATCACCAGACCAGAATTTATATTTGTTTCCTGATTTTTCCTCATTCAACAAATCCATTTAAAACATCCTCACTGTTTCTTGAGATCGTTCCTATTTTTGGGTAGCATATCTACCAAAAACCATGACAACAGACTTATATAATGAGCATGAATTTATCCACATTTAAATTCATTTAATGACAAACATTTAACGGTTTGTCATTAAATGTTTTATTAGACAATATAATGTTGCACAGTGGTGCAGGTTTGAAACATAGTTGCCAAGCAGCAAGAATTTTCCAGTTTTCAATCATGGCCCAAGGACTTTCTGTGTGGAGTTTTCATGTTCTCCCTGTGCATAGCTGGTCTCTTTTGAGGAGTTTGATTCTATTCAGAAACACGCATTTTCGGTTAACTGGCCTCTCTAAATTGCCCATAAGGATGGGTTGTGCTGTTTTTTTGTCTTCTGGTGCCTCTTGATGAACTGGCAACTTGTCCAGGATGTATCCCACCTCTCACCAACTGGCTTCTGGTATAAGATTCTTTTCATTTGACTCTTTGATAGCTACAACATTAGATATTAATTACTTTAACTCACTTTTGGGTTGAAAACCTAACCTCGTATGTTTAAGCAGACCCTTGTGTTAAATCAATCCAGGCCTGAATTGATCCATATTTTATTCAGGGTTACCAAGTTTGCAAAATAATGCAGTCAATTTTTAAAAAGTAAGTAAAATGAACAAAAGGATTAAATAATTAACATTGGTAAGTGTAAAAGTAAGACTACCTTCATATCAGTTTAGATATTCTTTGCATAAGTACTTTTTTCCGGGATGCTATCAATAATAGGCTATAAACATAAAAGGTAGAGTAAATATATTACATCATACAGGGTAAAGGTTTGGAAGCAAGATCAAATTTGTACAAAAAGGTGAAATTAAGGAAATTGCAAATCTTAATAAAGTAAAAGTCTTGCTACCTATAGAACTCATACTGGTTTTTAAGATATGCATTATAAACAAAAAGTTGAAGTTCTTTCCAATTTCTTGGGCTGTGGTGTATATAGCACTATATAATCAGGTAAAGTCAAAGTGGGTCTGCTTGCTCTGGAGCAATACCCATCAGAATAGGAAAGTTATGAATATACTAAGAGTGGCCAGATGAAAGCCACTCCTTAATAAATGGCACATGGCAGCCTGACTGGAGTTTGCCACAGGCATCTAAAGGACTCTCAGACCATGAGAAACAAAGTTCTCTGGTCTGATGAAACAAAGATTGAACTCTTTGGTGTGAATGCCAGGCATCATATTTGGAGGAAACCAGGCACCACTTATCACCAGCCCAATACAATCCCTACAGTGAAGCATGGTGGTGATAGTATCATGCTATGGGGATGTTCTCTAGCAGCAGGAACTGGCAGACTAGTCAAGCTAGAGGAAAAGATTAATGCAGCAAAGTACAGAGAATTTACAGAAACATCTAAAAGCACACAGCCAAGATCTCAAAAGAGTGGCTTCAGAACCACTCTGTGAATGTTCTGAAGTGGCCAAGGCAGAGTCCAGATTTGAATCCGATTGAACATCTCTGGAGAGATCTGAAAATGGCTGAGCATAGAGGTCTCCCATCCAACCTGTTGGGAGCTTGAACTGTTCTGCAAAGAAGAGTGGGCCAAACTGCCTAAAGATAGGTGTGTTCAGCTTGTGGCGTCAGGTTCAAAAAGACTTGAGGCTGTAATTGCTGTCAAAGGTGGATCAACAAGGTACTAAGCTAAGGCTTTGAATACTTATGTAAATGTGATTTCTTAGTTTTGTATTTATAATAAATTGGCAACAATCTCAAACAAATCTCTTTCACATTGTCATAATGGGGTATTGTGTGTAGAACTTTGATGAAAGAGATTAATTTGATACCATTTGGAATAAGGACATAACATTATATGTGGAAAAAATTGCAGCGCTGTGAAATACTTTCCGTATTGTGGACTGTGTATATATATATATATATTTATAAAATATATAATTATATAATAATATATATATATATATAATATATATATATATATATGTGTGTGAGTGTGGTGTGTGGTGTGTATATATGTGTGTGTGTGTAATCCGTGGACCATCAGCATTAGGTGAAAAGATCTTTTTCTATGTTAATCAGGGCTACATTCCCAGGACATAACCTTGCAGTCCTAAAACTAACCACTAGAGGAAGATATATTCTGGACAAGACAGGAAAGCACATTTCGTTTTGCTTACACACGCCTACAAAGGAAAAAGTGTTTCTCATATTATTCTTGTTTTATTTTATTTCTAAGAAAATTTCCAGTCCGATCTGTGTTGGTATCAGATGCCACAACACTTTTATTCAGTGACAAAAGTCTTTTTAAGGAAATGTGCTTTCAGTGATTTCTGTGATGGCTCTTGTTATTCTTTCTTTCTAGGGTAGTGTGCAAAGGTTTAGCCTTTATTCTTCAATGTTCCAGTCAGTATAGGCGTTATTTTATTCTGCTTAGAAACCTTGATCTAACTTTTAGATCAAGGCTTCTAGGGAGAAAGAGTGATATTTTATAAAGCTACAACACTGATCCTCAACTTGAAATCATTTACAAGTCACCCGAAGGAAGGTTTTAGGGTCATGATTCAAAGGTAAAGCTCTTCTCAAACACCCCTGTGGTACTTGGGCTATAGTCAAAAACTGCAAAGGAGCAGTAGAGGAAGTACATTAGAAATCAAAACAATCTTGTTACATTGCAAAACTAAGTCTGACTGTTGCATGCGAAATAAATCTACATATGCATCTAGAAAATGTTGCATTGCAAGCATCAACAGGAGTTGATGCTTGCACTGCTTGCAAGCAGTTTTTATATTTTCCTCGTTTCATTTCCAGCCTGCTCACCGCCACCATTAGGCTAATATCTTTCTTGAAGCTGCTTGAAGTGCCCTTGCTCCCAAACATCTTTAGGTTTGTTTTGCATAAGTCCGTGCATGACAAGCGCACCTTTGCATGGAGATTTAGTTGCAACAAAGACAGAGAGCTGCACGGGCAAACCCCGGGAGGAGGGGTGGAGCCACGACGGAACTCTTAACACCAAAAGGCTTATTCCCCATCTCACTGCCAAGGTGCCGGGCTTCTCGGTCCGCAGGAACACCAACAGGCCATGCACATGCTCGGACTCTGGGCAAGTGATAAACTGTGAGGCTGTAAGGTTCCTCCGCCAAAGGAAAAGCATCTGGACAAAAAAAGAGCTTAAATCTCCATCAGAGGACTTTGGAGATCAGCCTACCTGTAATCGGGTTGCTCGAGAGCCTTAGGACAACTCTGAGTTGCAGACTTGATGCTGCGGAGAAAACATGACTTGTGAGTCGGGGATCTGAAGGAGCGATCTTCCGTGTACGCGCCTGGTGTCGACCACACGGCCCGAAGGATGCAGCACCCGCTGGACATGGGCGCGCATTACTACCCCCCTGACGTCCAGCCGGACCACAGGACCCACCGCTACAGGAGTTTCATGATAGAGGAAATCCTGACGGATCACCCGGAGCACAAGACATCAGCACCGACCGGAGAGCTGCTCAAGTTCGGGGTCCAGGCTCTTCTGTCAGCCCGACCTTTCCACAGTCAACTGGGTGAGTTTTGCATCTTAGGCTCAGACTTAATTTTAGAGCAATAGTTGCCACGGTTGATTGTTTAAAACCAAACGTATCCTACTTAGGCCTATGGATTTTTAATCAATATTCTACATTTTTTAATTTTTGGTCTTACAAGCACGTTAAATTGTGTTATTCAAAAAGAATTGTAGTTATTCCTGTCTTTAATCCAGCATCTGTATCAAGATAATCAAGTTGCAAAATATATATAATATATATAAGTAAAAAAACAGAAGGGAAGAGATCTGATTTCCACAAACTACTTTGATATAAAAATAAATAAATTTTATAAATCCAAAAGACTTTAATGAGCAAAAATGTAAAGGGTATTAATTATTATTTTTCAGTTTAGTAAAATATTGATTATGTTGAATGCATTTAAGAATCGCCTCCTATTTTGTTATGATTGTTCAAACTAAATAGTTAAGTGGTTTTTTTTTCAAATAACTTTTGTTTTTTTCCCCAGTTCTTTACATATATTAATTACTCCTGGAGCCTATTTAGTGCAGGTGATTTTTTTTGATCCAACATGGTTTTGGTTCTAGTCTCCGTAATGTTCCAGCTGAGATCGCAGGATTTAATGTCAGTGACCCGTTGAAGAAATGCTGCCTAACTAGAGGCTCGCTGTTATTATGAACTGACTTTATTTATCCCTGACTTTGTTTTCTGTCAAACACCAATGCTATGAATAAGTGCAGTAAAAACTATATAAAACAGGTTTTTATTCATCCGCCATGTTTTTGAGGCTCGGTACTACTTTATTCATCTCTCTTAGCCCCAATTTAAATGAGCTCTGTAAGGTTAAATTCTCATTTCTTTAGACAAAAAAAAAAAAAAAAACACGGCCTAATAGTTAGCTGCAGTTATTCATAAATTAAGAATTATTTAGTGTAAAAGATTAAAATGAGGAAGACAGTTTGTTGCGTTCCACTTTCCCGGAGGTCATTGTGTCACTGAAGCTCGTCTGTTAACCTAAACTTACCTCCAAGAAGCAACTTTTTAAACTGAACCTCCATGTTTCCTTTTCCACCCCGCCGCAGTGTTAAAAGCCGACCAGGCGAGCCTCCTCAAGTTCCCCCTGTCCCCACTGTCCTGCTCGCTGGGCTCCCCGCTCGCCTCCCCGCTTCTGTCCGCGGCTCCGGGCCTGCAGGTCGGCCCCGCCAGTCACCACCTGCCGCTGGACCTGCACCTGCGCGGGAAGCTGGAGCACGGAGCCGACGGCGGCGGAAAGAGCAAGAAGGGGCGCCGGAGCCGTACCGTATTCACCGAGCTGCAGCTCATGGGCCTGGAGAAGCGCTTCGAGAAGCAGAAGTACCTCTCTACCCCAGACAGGTGCGTCTGTGACTCAGGCATTTTAGTTTAGGCATGTTAATGTCAGTTAAAATCAGACCTCCACCATTTCAGCTTCAGACGAATCGAGGAATGAAACAGTCCAGTAGTTCTCCTGGCAGCGGTAGTATAAGTTGGACACGGATACGAACCATGTCGGTTTGAGCGACGTGCTTTTGCCTTTCTGTTCTTAACTGATCCAGTAGTTATTAGTAGGAAACAAGGGAAAAATCGGCAATTGTAAGTTTACATTTAGTGCAATCTCAATTTGATAAAGTCGTTTAGAGAATATATAGAAAGAAATAACTTACATGTAATATTTAGTGCTCACCCTTGTGTAGATTCATATTTTTCCTCCTAAGTAATGTGTTAAATCTACGCGGGAGTTTACACATATTCGTTCATCATCAAAAGAAATGAACTTATTAAGTCTGAGGTCCGGGTTCAGGTTCCCTTATTTAATGATTTATTTAAATAAATCACTGGCGTACAGCTGGGCACCTTAATTAGAAAACAACCAAACACAGTCCTAAAAAAGAAAGAAAATTACACTGTATGGACATGTAATAAAAATAAATAGAACCTTGTCATATAATAGTTTTTAAAAAATTTTTTTTATTTGACCTGCTCTTGTAAACAAAGCCTTTAGAACTTACTTCACAGATTTGAACCAACATCTGAACAGCCCTGGTTTTAACTGTAGACTTGGATTAAGCCACAGGAGAAGTCCAGGGTGTTTGTAGCATGAGAGGGTTCATTAATATCTTTATTTCACTCTTTTGATTTGTTACTTTTTTATAATATTTCTCTATATATTTTACGTAGATTCCAGGGTGAAACATTGAAGTTGCTTCTATGTTAGCATACAGATTTGTTTAATTAAGCTATGCTGGTTTAAGTGTTTACGTCTAACATGTCCTGTAGCAGCTAGTTAGCCCTGCTTTAAAATGAGGCGACATTGTCGGACCACATGTGTTATTTTTAGTTGCAAAATGTAAACTCTAAAACCACCAAGTCAAAAGAAAATACAAAGGACTCAGTGTTGGAACTGCTGCTGCATGGCAACACTGAAGCTATGGTTTAGCATTTATCCTCCCCACTAAAATACAAAAGAACAGTTTAAAACATTGGAATTGTTACTTGTTTTTTTGTCTAAAGCCACTTCAGTGCTAATGTTGGAAATACTGAAATGTGTTGATGTGTGTTTGATCCCTGCAGGATAGATTTGGCCGAGTCCTTGGGCCTCAGTCAGCTGCAAGTCAAAACCTGGTACCAGAACCGGAGGATGAAATGGAAGAAAATTGTAAGTTGTGCACTGCTGATGAAACTATGGTGCAGTGTAGGGCTGATGAGTCTATTTTATCTTGAAATATTAAACCCAAATATCAGTGGCAGCAGCGGTGCTTTGTGGTTGAGAAGTACCAGAGAGTGCCTGCTCTTTTTGGGGATAGATTACAAAATAAATGAGTCTACATGTCTGAAATGGCAGCATTTCCCAATTATCTTGATGTGCTGAATTTTCTTACAAACATTACATGGACCTGAACCAGATTTTCTATGAGCAGGTTCTCCAGGGAGGAGGACTGGAGTCCCCCACCAAGCCAAAAGGCCGACCAAAGAAGAACTCCATCCCCAGCAGCGAGCAGCTCTCTGAGCAGGAACGATCTGCTGCTGATGCCGACCGTCAGTCTGAAGGGTCAAGCTCTCACTTCGAGAACATACAGGAGGAGTAATGTAATTCAGCTGGACTTGCAGAACCGCTGGGACCCTTAGTGCATCTGGAGGAGGATGCTTCCAGAGACCGGATCTGCTCCATGAAGCAGCCATGTGTTTTTTTTCACATTCCCTCATGATGAACTTGCTGCTGCTCAGGAAGGAACTCAAACCTTTGCAGTAGGTCTATTTTCAACTTCTATGATCCACTCTTACTCATCTGTTTTGCATTCCTTTTATGTAACTGTGCTTTGTTTAATTATTAAATATATTTTCAGTAACACTCTCTTTCTTTCATTCTAAACAATACATGTGTTCATATCAGCTTTCAAAGTCTTGTGAGTTCAGTGCAAGCAGCAGTGGAGCACAGTCACGCTTATGTGGCCAAAAAAATGTCAGGTATTTTTAAAGATAGAAATCAAAAATATCTGCTGTTTCACTCGGACAGGATGACATATTGATAACAGCCGACCAATCCCCTCAGCATCAAACATCTTTCAGCAGAAGCATGAGGGGAACCAAACAAGCATTCTACTTTTATACAGACGATATTTAAATAAAATGTGTGGAAGAAAGGAGGTGACTGTGATGGAGGAAAATAAACTAGCAGCTTACAGCATAGGATAATATATCTGTTTCATCTTATACAAAACATAATACATATATCATACATAAAGGGCCCAGAGTACGTTCCAAGTAAAGAAAATGTTGGAGGATATTTTCTCTAGTGGGGACCTAATAAGTCCTCATTGTATCTAATATTTCTTTATTAACCTCAGCAACTGGAAAAATATAGTAAGACTCAATACTGAAGCTGTGGCTTTTTTTATCTAAAATCAATGTGTTTATATGACTCAGTAGGTTACATTGTGTTAACTAAAGTTCAATAATGGAGAAAGAACTAAGAGCAGAGATTATTTAATTTAAAAAAAAAAACGTTACAGGATATTTTGTCATGTTCCTAAGTGGTGGGTATACTTTGTTGCCTAACTTTCTGAAAAGTTGAACTTTTTTCTGTC
>JAHHUM010000506.1:0-41492 GCA_036173005.1 Crenichthys baileyi | reverse complement strand
ACCTGAATAATGAAGAACACAGTTTCATTTACATAGTCCATTTACTAAGGGACTCAAGTAATAAGACAACCAGAAGCATTTTTTTGTGTGTGATTATTCCAGGGCTTTCCTTCATCATTCAGTGATTCCCTATTAGTTTTTTGACTCAGAGCTTATCTGTTTAGCTGTCTTTCTCTCCTGAACCTTTTTAGCAAAATGTCTGACCAGATATTATTTTCCATAGTGTCTGTTAGTGTAGTAAGTATGATTAAACCCAGGCCTTTATCTCCCTTGTAGAAAGGTGTATGACTCAATACAGATGTATATTAGTGGAGCTTTATTGTTGTCCTTAAATGTAGTTTGTGTAAAAAGTAGAATAAAAACCCCATAACAGTTGGAATACCATCTCCATTAGTAGCTTCACAGACATGTAAGCATGTAGTACCATCACAAGTGCTGAATCAACCCTTCATCTGCTTTCCTCTTCCCCTCTACCCACAACTCTTCCAAAACTCCTATTTATTATCCACGCCACTTCACACCCACTCTTCTCCACATCCTGTCCTCAAATTACTTTTTAAATATATTTGTTTTATTTTGCTTTTACTTCTCACACACTGGACCTTTCTTTTTATAAATGTTAGGAAACAATAATAAGCATGTCTTCATTACATTAAGTTTGTCTGTTTCTGGGTCGGTGTTTGTCAGACTCCTAGCTAGGGTGCATTTTCATCAAATCAGACAAAAATCCTACTACAGCATGAGTGCAACCCTTAAATAGCAGCACCAACCTTTATCTGATGCATTAGCAAACCAACATCACTAGTGGTCAGATAGCACTGCTGTTCATACGTCACCAGCAATATGGGAGCTTAAATGGGGTTCCTTATCAGAGGAATGCATATACAGGTCTAACAGGGTGCCTAGAGTACATCCAGCAGTGTGTCACAAATAGTACATTTATCTTCTACAAGGAGATATTTCTCCCAGAGATTCTGAATTTTTCCTTCATTCCAAGTCTTTGCAGGGATTCTAAGAATATGAAAGTTTCGTCAACTTGAAAGACCCAAAGATGAACTTTTTTACCCATGGCTTTATGGTCTTGCTCTCCAAATGAGAATACAGATTCCCAAAGTTTGCTATTTTGATTCTGTAAACAATGATATTAATTATTTAAGCTGGTACTTGGTACTGGTACTTCTTTGGTGGGTCAACTGAATGTGGGAATATTACCCCCTTTATGCCAGATCCATACCTTCCAGATCAATAAAGGGCTAAGCTTGTGTGATGCAGTTTTTATAATCTGATCCTGGCTGCCAGGGTCCGCCCAGTCCCTCTATAGATGTGTTCAGCCCAGTTTATTTGAACCAAGCCTATTGCAAAGGCCAGGAACAATAATTAAGGTTTGATTAAAATAGTGATGCCACACTACCAAGACAAAATGGTACCAAATATAGACTGGAAAAGGCTAAAAAAATAAAAACAATTGTTTTTTGTTTTCGTTTTGGTTTTAGGCACAAATGACACAAACTCAGATATTGAGTCTGATTCCCAGTGAGAAATCACTCAAAATTAATTTCTATTTAATTATAGCCGGGGCATTATCACCAACTGTTAATGCCTTTCCTTTCCTTTCCCATTGATGTTTAAATAGGAAAGAAAAGAAATTTGTGTTAGATGTATTGTTAATTAATGGTGAATTACATGAACTGATTTACTCATTAACCATATGGCAGTAATATTTAACATTGTGCTAATATATGCTCTAAAGCAAAGTTGTGTACAAATAACAGAATTTTGAAGAAAATTTTGGGGTGGCCTTTAAATAGGAGGTGCACTTGTATTTGCATTCTGTGATGATAAATTCAAATTTGGATCCAATTTTTGTCCTAAAGCAAACAGTAAGAATTTCCCTTATCTTATATGTCAGATTTTTCAGATAAGCCACAAAATGGGAGTGGTAGCAACTAGACTTGTAAACATCTCAGTGTATTCACAGGCAGGTTGGGAACATCAGATATTTGCTGGAGATGATGGAGAGTGGCACGGCTTTGTTCTCTGTTTTCTTTCTGGTCACTAGTAATCTGTTCTTTAGCTGCTGGAAACATGCCTTGCTCAAGAGCTTCTAATTGACATTGGAAAAGTGACAGCATGTCGTGTTCACTTTGCCTTTCTCGGTCGCTTTCTGCTGACAGGGTCTCTTTTGCAGTGAAATTACTTTTCATGTTTAAAAAAAAAAACATCAGCTCCACAAATTCAAACCTCTGCTTGCCACAAAACCTTTTTGCTGTAGTTTCTAAACTTGCAGCGGGGTATTGCTGTCAGTTGGCCTGCCAGTTCAGATTGCAGTCTGCCGGCATGGACTAAAAGCATTAGCATTTAAATTCAAGTGCCTAAAGGTATAATAGATCAGAGTCTTGAATCTGCCTTTTTGGAAGGTTGGGAAAGATTTCACATTAGGAGTCTGCAAGGCTGTTGGAATAAAACATTAAAACCTTTACCAAACTAAAGTTGTCAAGTTGATGGTTGATGTGAGGTAATGCATATCTGTAGATACTTTTAAAAATGTTTTCAAAATATTTTTTTGGCTTTTATGTATTTTTGCAGCAGCATTGAAAAACTAACATATTTTCTGACTCCTTAAAATTACAACTCCCCTGTGCAGACAATTTACTTTGATCATTGGCAAAACATCAACTGTGAGGAGCACAGACACAACCTGCAATAATAGTGTAGAAAGTATGACAGGTGTTTAATAGTAGCAAACTCTATCCACTCAAAAATATTTGTAAAAAAAAAAAAAAGACGTAATATTATTATGACATTATTTTTTCTTTTGCTGAGTACAAACAGAATCTTAGCTACAGTGCTAATCCAAGAAATCCAAGAAATCCAAGAAAGAAAAGAAGTCCAAGAAATCAGGCAAACAGGCAAAGCCAACCATTGCAGTCAGGAAACATCCTGCTTAAAGTTATCACACTTAGTATGTTTCATAGGAAAAACATCTTAACCTTATGTTTTTCAAGAAACGTCTACATTGATGGCCTGGTGCTCTTGGGTGGTTGAAATATCCCGGCTGTATAGCGCCAATTCACAACACATGTCATCTCAAGGTGCTTCACACAGGGTTTGGGGTTGTTGGGGAAGTTAGATTAAACAAATGAGTGTTAGAGTTTGGCCATTTTAGAATGGGCTATGTGTAGAGGTACTAAGTAAAATAATAAACTGATAAAGTTTCTCCATCTGGAGCCCACTGGTGGCCATACTAAAAACCACAAGGACTGGGTGTACCTCTCTCTGTCAGACTGATTATAACCATTGGAAAAGAGAAGGGGTCACACAGGTTGGTTGGAGTAAGGGGGAGTCGGGTTTAGCCTAAACCGGCTCAGTTATGGTTGAGGTGCAAACACACCCTCCATTTCTGCTACCTGAATGACCCCTTCTCTTTTCCAATGTTATAATCAGTCTGACAGAGAGAGGTATCCCAATTCTTGTGGTTTTTAGTATAACAATGACCATCAGTGGGACCCTTTGTGGGGTGCCTTGAAACGACATTGTTGAAAATAAGCGCCATTTAACTAAATAATCTGAACTGAAACTCTCTGTGTAGTTATGCTGCTATAGGCTTAGGCTGCTGGAGGACATAATGACCACTGAATCTGACTGCACTGTTCAATGATTAGGATTAATTGGAATGTATTTACCTGAGTTTTCTGAAGTGCCTTGAGACGACATGTGTTGTGAATTGGCGCTATATAAATAAACTGAATTGAACAGTGCAGTCAGAGTTAGTTATTTATTCAAATTGGATAAAAAGTTTTTCTGTCTAAGGAAATCCAGCAAATCGCATCCAGTCAGTGACTTGCAGCATTCACTCCTCCTGGATGAGCATGTAGAGACAGTGGACAGTCACTGGCGTTGACTTTGCAGCAATCCCTCATACTGAGCATGCATGTAGCGACAGTGGAGAGGAAAAACTCCCTTTTAACAGGAAAGAAACCTCCAGCGAACCAGGCTCAGTGTGAGCGGCCATCTGCCACGACCGACTGGGGGTTAGAGAGAACAAAGCAGAGACACAAAGAGAACAAAGAAGCACTGATCCAGGAGTACTTTCTATGGGAAGGAAAAGTAAATGTTCAATTCAATTCAGTTCAGTTTATTTATATAGCGCCAATTCACAACACATGTCGTCTCAAGGCACTTCACAAAGCTCAGGTACATACATTACAATTAATCTTAATCATTGAACAGTGCAGTCAGATTCAGTTATTTATTCAAATTGGATAAAAAAGTTTTTCTATCTAAGGAAACCCAGCAGATTGCATCCAGTCAGTGACTTGCAGCATTCACTCCTCCCGGATGAGCATGTAGAGACAGTGGACAGTCACTGGCGTTGACTTTGCAGCAATCTCTCATACTGAGCATGCATGTAGCGACAGTGGAGAGCAAAAACTCCCTTTTAACAGGAAGAAACCTCCAGCAGAACCAGGCTCAGTGTGAGCGGCCATCTGCCACGACCGACTGGGGGTTAGAGAAAACAGAGCAGAGACACAAAGAGAACAAAGAAGCACTGATTCAGGAGTACTTTCTATGGGAAGGAAAAGTAAATGTTAATGGATGTAGCTCCTTTAGTCGTTTCACCTAGAAAGAAGGAACATATAAACTCTGAGCCAGTTTTCAAGGTTAGAGTCTGAAAGAGAGCACATAGAGTTAGTTACAGTAAAAACTCAGTCAATCGCCATGTCCAGGAGAGAGAAAGGGTTAAACACTGAAAGACAGGGCCATGTGGATCATCGGTAGAGGGTGAGCATTAAGTTGTTGCCAGCAGAAGCTTGGACGATGCCCCTCTCCAGACAGGTGTCACAGGTAGACACAGAGTCAGGCCAGGTGTAGCTTCTAGAAAGGGAAAAGAGAGAGAACAAAGTTAAAAGCTGAAATAACAGCAAATAATGCAAAATTGAAGAGTAGTGTGAGAAAGTAGCGAAGAGGGTGAAAGTGGTCATTATGTCCTCCAGCAGCCTAAGCCTATAGCAGCATAACTACAGTGATAGCTCAGGATAATCTAAGCCACTCTAACTATAAGCTTTATCAAAAAGGAAAGTTTTAAGCCTAGCCTTAAAAGTAGATAGTTTGTCCATCTAGAGCCGACTGATGGCCATTGTTATACTACAAACCACAACGATTGGGATACCTCTCTCTTTCAGATTGATTAATGTTCAATGGTTAGGACTAATTGAAATGTATGTACCTGACTTTTGTGAAGTGCCTTGAGACAACATGTGTTGTGAATTGGCGCAATATAAATAAAACTGAATTGAACTGAATTTCCTGTTGCACTGAGTGAAAGGTGGATAACTTTAAAAGTCAATTCAATCGAATTATACAGATTTCAAGTCAGTTACATACATTTCAATTAATACTAACTATGGAACAGTGCAGTCAGATTCAGTTATTTATTCAAATTGGTTAAAAAGTTTTTCTATCTAGGGAAACCCAGCAGATTGCATTGAGTCAGTGACTTGTAGCAGTCACTCCTCCTGGATGAGCATGTAGCGATTTTGGACAGTCACTGATGTTGACTTTGCAGCAATCCCTCATACTGAGCATGCATGTAGCGACAGTGGAGAGGAAAGTGTGCAGAGTGTTGATTTGTTTGATAACTGCTGCCACCTAGTGAGTGGAGGCTTGTTTATTGTTCAAGTTTATTGTTCAAGTATTGAGAAAATCAGTATTTCTCAGTATTGAGAACTACTGATTTATCCTAACACGCACTAACCATACTAAACACAGGTTTATAAAAAAAACTGATTCTCCAAAGACATGACACCTATTCAGCTCAGTAGGGAGATAAATAATCTTTTCAATGAGGGTTTAACTATCATTTATAATTCATTTTAAATAACATGCATTCGTGAATCTGACGAAGAACAGTTGAAGAGTGCAAAAACACTACTGCTTGCTATGTGAAGGCTTCAAAACACTTCTGGCCTCAGTTTTCCCTACTTCCCTACTCCTTACTTTCGAATCACCTTCACGAATGAAATGCTGACTGGATCAATCTTATGGTAATCATAGCTATAAACATAACCCTTCAAATATGTTTGTCATTGAATATACAAAGTTTAGTCTAATTAGCTTTCAAAGCTTGTTGTTTCTTTTCTGACGAAAGTCACTTTTTGGCCCTGAATGTTGCTCTATACACTATATTTAGACCTAAATGCATAATAATTCTTTTAATAATAATAATTTTAATAATAATTCAGATGAAAATGGCCACATTAAAAATTTATGTTTTTGAGTCTGTTTCTGTACAAATTTTCAGCAATAGCTTCCTTGACCTTAAATCGACACTGTCAGGATCCTGGGCTGTCTGCCTCTACTGATCACAGATAGCTGAAGGTTTTCATCTAATTTGTGGATGGGTATTTAGAAAGCCGCACTCCTCGACTCCAGTACTTAGCTGTCATGGTTGAGACTGTAACATCCCCCTGATCTCTCAAACGTGTCAAAGATATAACTCTGAAATAAGAATTCTGCCAGTGAACTTACCTTGCTGTGAGAATCAGCTGCTTTACTTACCTGGCCATCCACTTGATGACTAACTCACCATACCACCTGAGACGTTGCCTGAAAATGTAAAATAACAACAATTCACCTGATGTACCTAACTGTCCGCCCTCCCAATACCAGATTCTTACCTACAGGAACTCCATCCTCTGGAGATGCCCGGGGATTCTTCCTTTACCTCGTCTTTAATCTACGAACTTGCAAAGTTGTGAGAAGCCTCAACTACAAAATCAACATTACTTTTAGGTTTCACCTAAACTGCTCTAACCTCCTCTCTATTTTAGATTACATTCAAATGCGAAACCCCGGGAACCGCTGATTGAAACTAAGTCACTTCCTTTTGTGTAAATTAGAAGTTTACCTTTATTATGGCTGCTTCTATTTTCTTACCTTTCGAGCCACAGTTTACCTCAAATATGAAACAAATAGACTTAATGATGTCTCTTGTTTACTGTCTTGTCTGACAGAAGTATGTTTGAGTACATATAATTTTGTTTTGCACATTAAATTGTGCATGCATTTCTGATTACAGGCTTCTATTGGGATTAGATATTTAGTGTGAATAACATAGGAATAGAAAAACGAAATCAGAATTAAGCCTCATGATTTCACCAACAGTCACGTACAAGGTGGCTCAAAAAGCGTGCATACAGACATAAATGTACAAACCTTTTCAGGCAAACCTTCAGTTGAATCTGTGAGCTATCCAGACTGCAGAGATGCCCATGCCAACTTCATGGCTGGCCTGTGCACGTTTATACACTTACTGGCCCTTTGGTGACACTTGGAAGGTATAATAGGAGAACTGTTAGTCATGTAAAAACAATAACTGTAAACATGTTACATGATAAACTGTTAGATCAACATGTGTGCAATTAAGTTAGTGGACAATAGAGCAGGTGCAACGTTTTGCAGAAAATACCTAACAGCAGTAGTCTTTGCCTTATTAGAGTATAGTACATTGACCCAGTGTCAGAAACCGGTAAGCCGGCGTGCTCGTGAAGCTCTGACAGCAGCGGCTACGTGCACCCTTGCCTTCAATCCACCTAACAAATGTGCAAGTCCTGGCCAACAAGATTGACAAACTGCTTCTCCTCACCTGTAAAAACTTGGACCTCTGTGGATCTGCCACCCTCTGCTTTACTGACACCTTTCAGCTGTTTAGAGCGGACCGCAATGCGGACTTATCGGGGAAAATGCGAAGTGGTGGAATCTGCTTTTATATAAACGAAGGTTGGTGCAGAGGTATCAAAGTGTTAAATAAGACATGTAGTCCTGATCTGGAGTCATTTATCATAAACTTTAATCCATTTTATTCACCTGAGAAACTTATCCTCGTCTGTACTGGTTGGTGCTTATATACCACCTCAAGGCTCTGCTGAAAAATAACTGGCTGAGCAGATAACAGACGTGTTAAAAAAAAACATCCAGATTCTCTCATCTTGCTGCACAACTTTAGCATATTGTTTAAACTTTTCTGACTACTCTGTGATCCATCTCATCCCAACCTACAGGCAGAACTTAAAAGCTTCCAAACCTGTGGTTTGGACTGTTAAGAAGTGGAACAAAAGTTGATGTTACATTCCGGCTTTGGCTTTACAGATTGGACTGTTTTCGAAACTTCACTGATTTGAACTAACTGACTGAAGTGCCAACATACATTAGTTTCTGTAAGGACATGTGTTTGCAGACCAATGCTTTTTCCACATACAATGAACCAAAACTTTTGTTCACATCTCATCTGAGGCAGCTGTGCAGGTATAAGGAAGAGGCTCACAGCAGTGGGGCCCAAGCCCTGTATTAGCAAGCCAGGAACAAACTCACCAAGGAGATCAAAACAGCAAAGAGAAGCTACAATGAGAAGCTAAAGAAAAGCTTCTCACATGGAGACGCTTCTGCTGTTTGGAATAGCTTGAAAAACCTGACTGCCAACAGGAGCCCTTCCCCCTACCCCGAGCAGAATCCTCGCCTGGCAAATCAGTTGAATGGCTTCCACCGCAGGTTTGAAAAGCAGCAGTTCACACCTCAACCCAACTCCTCCACATCCCAATCAGACACAAAGTCTCGCCATACACCAAACACCCCCTATCTTCAGACCCACTGGCTGCAGTTAGGATCTCAGGGGAAGATGTAAATAGGCTTTTTCAGCACCTGAAAACAAAGAAAGCCTCAGGATCCGATAATGTCTTCCCATCCTGCCGGAGAGCCTGCGCCGACCAAGTGGCACCCATCTTCACTGAGATCTTCAACAAGTAACTAGAGCTGTGTGTGGTTCCCTCCTGCTTCAAATGCTCCATCATTATCCCAGTACCCAAGAAACCCACCATCACAATATTCTCCCTCTACACAAAATTTGTGTAGAGGGAGAAGATTTAATAGCTGCACCTCAGCAGACCCGTCTGTGAACCTCCTGACGTTTGCAGATGACACCACTGTTATTGGACTGATCTAGGACAGTGATGAGTTTGCATACAGACACGAGGTGGATCGGCTGGTACACTGATGTGTTCAGAACCATCTGGAACTTAACCCACTCAAGACTGTGGAGATGATGGTGGACTTTTGGAGAACACCACCCCTACATACCCTCCTCACCATCCTCAACAACACCGTGGACCTGTGGACCACTTCCAGTTTCTAGAAACCATAATTTCGAAAAACCTGTGACGGTCCTCACCCACAGACAATGTTCGGAAGAAGGCCCAGCAGAGACTGTACTTCCTGAGGCAACTCAAGAAGGACAACCTTCCACAGGAGCTGCTGGTCATCTTCTACACTGCCATAATTCAGTCTGTCCTGTCTTCGTGCATCTTAGGGTGTTTTGGCTCATCCACAAAACAGGACAGGTTCAGACTGCAACCAACAATCAGGTCTGCAGAGCGAATCATTCGGGCTGACCTTCCCTCTATCCAGGACTTATACAGGTCTAGGGTCGGGAAAAGGGCAGCTAGAATCTCTGCAGACCCTACACACCCTGCACACAAACTGTTTAGGCTTTTACCTTCAGGTCGGTGCTATAGAGCGCTGTCTGCAAAAACCAGCCGCCACAGAGACAGTTTCTTCCTCCAGGCTGTTTCTCTGATGACCATTTGACAGTCAGAGTTCCAGAGCAACACAATGCATACTTGGACTGATCTCACATTATATTCTATTGTAAAGTCAACTGTGTATATATGTACATTTAAAAAGAAATTCTTTATTATTGAGAGCAAGTAAAATTCCTTGTACAAACTTGGCAGTAGAGCTGATTCTGATTCTGAACTGTGACCTGTGGCAAGCCTTGAAATGTGACAGGATGAAGTGACATGCTCCGTCCGTACCCATACATTTGCTAACCACACTAGGGTTCCCAGCAATGGGAGCCATTCAGAAGGAGATCGCAGACTAATCAGGACTGCGCCAGTTGACCCTCAGCCAAGCCATGTTAGCTATACGTGATAGAACAATCCATATGACAGCCAGGTTTATTAAATTCCCACACACTTTACGTAAACAACCCAATATTAAAACAAAGTTTGCAGCAAAAGATATTTTTTTTCTGATGTAACTGAAGCTATCAACTGCACACACATTGCAGCACAATTAAAATGGATTTATTTGCCTATCTTACCAGGAAGCATTTTCTTTTTTACTAATTTATAAATGAGGTGAAAAATGTTGAAGAAAGTTACATAAAATGTCCCTTCCTGTACAGTATCTTATTCTTAAATCATTTTTTTGTTTTTATATTTTTCACCTTGTGTGTACCCAAAGGATAATTCAATTCTATTCTAAATGCAACTCAGATTTATCTCTTTTTAGTGCACTTTTGTATGCATTTACGAGGTATATAACATTAACGGATGAATGTTGAAAAACGTACATACAGTACTTGTAATATTTTTTTTACAAAATTCATCTAGGAGCATTTTACACACATTCCTTGAGGTTCTTACTCTCCCTTTGTGTGGAAAATATTTTAGATCATTTAGAGAGGGGAATCACACTTGCAAGGCCTATCCGCATGCATCTGCATATTTAAACAGGGGGCGTGTAAAGTGAAGAGTCATATTCCCTCAGTTCCACATGGATTGAGATGGTAATAGAACATTTGCATGGATTCGTGCTCACACTCCGAGTCATACATCTGGATTTATAAGTGCATACACTGTTTTTCATGATTTAAGCATATGCCAATTCTTTGTACACAAGGTAACAGTTCCAGTTCTGGTTAAGGACAATGTAAGATATGAAAAATGTTTTGCTGTTTATAAATTACCTTGACGTGTTTCTGATTTTGTAATTTAATGAAACATCACAGGTTAGGATAACTTTATGTATTTCTTATTATAGATTAATTATTTATCATAGTGTCTATTTATTTGCCATCTAATATGTTCATTATAAAAGCTATCACTGAAGGTTATTAAGGGTTATCGTAATAGTTATAGATTTAAGGAGGAACACTTTTGGACCAACAGGTGGGTCAAATATTTGTAGAGGGGATGAGAGCTTTGCTTTATAAGCACTGATCTGTTCAAACATTGTCTGTTGGTTGGGGTCTTCTTTCAGCTTCTTTTTTAAAGTTGTCTTTTGTCAGGCATCACAGAACCGACATAGACTAGCCTCAGCTCTAAGTTCACACACAGCTACACGATGCTGTTTGAGGTAAATGGGTTAACATTTGGGGCTTTTGTTTTAATATGTGGATTCAGGCTCTGTGTTGATTTATCCTCATTGGCAGCCTGTCTCCCCACCTGCTGAGTCAATCAATCTGCCTCTGTCTGTTTTTACGCTTCTGAAGAGATGGGAACACTGAAAAACTACAAAGGAAAAAAGTAAATAACATTGCCGTTTGTCGACTGGAAACCAAAATGTGAGACATGAACAGATTTTTTTTTTTTTCCACTGGACTCAACACAAGTGATATGCATAAACATTCAGATACTGATTTTCCATTCTTGCTTTGTGTAGAGGTTGCATTGGGACTTACAGAGCCGAGGAAGTGCCAGGAGAAAGTAAAACAAAGAGATCGTAAAATTTACTTTCATCAGTTTAGGAAACTAAACTGGACTAACATTGGTGCAGAAGATGCTTTGTTTAGCTTTGTGATTTAAATCAGGACCAGAGACTGTAGGTCATAAACAGGAAAGAGAGATAGCACAGCATCAGTATGTTGGTTTAAAAAATTAGCTTTTTATTTCTATACAGTTCTTTGCAAAAGTTTTGACTCCCCATGGCTTTTTACCTATTTTGCTACATTCCAACCTGTAATTTGTTTTTTAATCTTATTTTTAATGTGATGGATCTGAATAGTGAAATAACAAAAAGATGTAAAGAAAAAAATATTTAAACTTGACATGTACAGTACATATGCATTAGCCTTTGCTGTAAAGCCCTAAAAATCATATTCATATTCATATTCAAATGAAAAGTACATGGTGCCAGAACAAACCTGCCATGAGAAGGTTGCTCACCAGAACTCACAGGCAAGGAGGGCATTAATCAGATAGGCAGCACAGAGACCAAAGGTATCGCTGAAGGAGTTGTAGAGTTCCACAGCAGAAAAAGCAGTACCTTTCCATAGGACCACAATAAGCTGTACACTCCATAGAGATTGGCTTTTTGGAAGACTGGCCAGGAAAATATGGTTTGAGTTTGCCAAAAGGCATGTGGGCGACTCCCCAATGTATGGAGGAAGGTGCTCTTGTCAGATCAGACTAAAATGGAACTATTTGGCCACCAAGGAAAATAATATGTCTGATGCAAACCCAACACACCCCATCACCCCAAGAACACCAACCCCACAGTGAAGCACGGTGGTGGCAGCATCATGCTGTGGGGATGTTTTTTAGCAGCACGGACTGGGAAACTGGTCTGAGTCGAGGGAAGGATGGGTGGTGCTAAATACAGGGATATTCTTGAGCAAAGCCAGTGCCACTAGTCAAAGTCCAGACCTCAATCCAATTTAGAATCTGTCGTTACACTTGAAGATTGCTTTTCACAAGTGAAAACCATCCAACATGAAGGATCTGGAGCAGTTTTGCCTTGAGCAATGGGCAAAAATCCAAGTAGCAAGATGTGGCGAGCTCATAGAGACTTATCTAAAGCGACTTCCAGCTGTAATTGCTGCAAAAGATGGCTCTACAAAGTACTGACTTTAAAGGACGTAAACAGTTATGCACGCTGAAGTTTTTGGTTATTTTGTCCTATTTGTTGTTTGCTTCACAATAGATAAATTATACATCAACAAAGTTGTAGGCATGTTCTGTAAATGAAATGGTGCAAATTCTCAAACAATCCATTTAATTCCAGGTTGTGAGGCAACGAAATATGAAAAATGCCAAGGGGGGGTGAAAACTTTTGAAACTATCTGTACTTTGAGGGGAAATGTAAATTATCCCATCAAATACCTTGTTTGTCTGTACTACACATTCACACATATAAATTTGTCATATTTTTCCAATCTGCCCTCAGACCCTCACACAAATGCCTGACAGCCATCAAACTCCCCGTCAAGCAGACCTCCGCACTTTACAAATCCATGCAGAAATGTAAACATGTTCATGCAGATGACTGACACCTTCAAAACCATCTTATACCTACTCACAAACCCACTCTAGCATCAAACATGTGTTAGGGCAGGAAGTGTCAGCATCCAGGCTGCTGAGGTCTATTTCCTTCCCAGATGGTTTAAGTACATGAGTACATTGGTCTCCTCTGTCAGTCAATATAAAATCCATTTTTTAATCCATAAATAATCCCTAAGTAAATAAGATTAGGAGTCTGCACAAAGTAGAAGTGCAAAGCGTTTGTGTTTTAGCTAGAAGCAGATAAATCAAATGACAAATAATTATTCATATTTTATACAATGCCCTTTCAATGCCCTCACAATTTGTACTTTGTAATTCATCATAGACACAGAATGAACACCACTATGTTCACTTTTTGACTTCCACAGATGTGTCTAGGAAACAGGTTGAGACAATTACATTTATTTCTTTCAGAGAATTCAGACTCACAGTTATGCCAGAAAAACATGTTCTAGATACCTCATATTTTGACTGTAAGGCTAACCAAGTTGGATTATTTTCTAAGGTAAACTAAGGTCTGACAAATGCATGATGTACAGGTTGGTAATTAAATGCTGGTTCTGTTAAAAAATAGAATACACAATAGATCACAGACAAGTCAGGCTTGGGAACGGTTTTCTGTAGTCACTTTTAGCAGGATAATGCTCCCTGCCACAAAACAGAAAGGTTCAGGAATGAAAATAGTTTAAGTTGTTAACTTGGCCTAGATATTCCTCAGATTTCAATTACATCGACAATCTCTGGGATATGCTTGAAAAACATCTGATCCATGGCCCCACCTTTAAATTTACAGGACTTAAACAATCTGCCGCCTAATCTTGGCACGAGGTACCACAGAACACCTAAAGGGGTCTAGTGGAGTATACGTTGCAACATGTCAGCATTGTCTGGGTAACAGAAGAGGTATAAAGACAGTAGGTGCAGGCGGTTATAATGTAATGCCTGTGTCTTGTAATTTACAAGAACAGAACATGCAGCCACTACCTTCAAGAATCCTGAATGACTCAGTAAGTGTGATTAAATGGATTTTAAAAGTCATATATATTTTGAGCTTGTAAATCAGACTGCATAGCTGTGAATTAGGTTTTTCAAAAAATGCTGGGAATTTTAGCTTTGTGCATGTGTAGATAGGAATGTGTGTGCCTAAAACAGATTTGTACTTGTAAAAAATAATTACACAAGTTGCAAACTTTCTTTGTTAAGGTCTGTTCACAGAAACAAAGCTAAAAACTACATGTAAAACTGTGTGTTCAAGTTTCCTTACTTGTGTGTGAGTTTCAACTTGCAAGTACAAGTTTGACAGGAACTTTCTTACTATACTCTGTCATTTTGTGAGGTGCAGATCAGAAAAGCCGCTTCCATTTGAAGAAGAGTTGTGTTTAGAGCCTTAATAAAAGCTAGCTTAAACAGGGATTGCAACATCACTCCTGATATGTCCAAATATTCTCCTTTGTGGTCAGTTCAGTCTGCTTAAAAATCACCACCGTGAAGAATAATGTCTTCCGAAATAAAATTAATTTTAATATGATGTCGTGTTGGTAACAATTAGGACTGAAATGCTCCGTCTTTGGGTCAGCACTGGCACTTTAAAGAGTGACACTAAGGAGTACTCTGTCATACCAAAATACACCTATAGGAACTGGAATACAGTCAGCAAAGTCTGTTGATATTTTGTTTACCATATGTCAAATGTGCTTTGGGGCTTTTTAGTTAATTCTGTATTATTATATTATTTATTTTAAAGAATGCTATGCTAAAATTGTGGATCATCTGTGTTGTCATGGGAACATTCAAGCAGTTGTCAATTAGCCACAGTCATCATCATCATTTTAATATTTATAAAGTGCTTCACAAACCAAAGTACAGTACAGGTGAATAACAGATAAAACAGAAATAAAAACAATGCATAAAAAATAAAAAAGAACAATAAGCAATAACAACAAGGTTAACAACATAAGCAATAAAATCAAAAAAAAAAAAAAAAGGAAACAAAGACTGGCCTAATGCTCGTGCTCTATTCAATTCAATTCAATTCAGTTTATTTATATAGCGCCAATTCACAACACATGTCGTCTCAAGGCACTTCACAAAAGTTGGTAGATAAAATTCCAATTAATTTAAATCATTGAACAGTGCAGCCAGATTCTGTTATTTATTCAAATTGGGGATAAAAAGTTTTTCTATCTAAGGAAAGGAAAACCCCCAGAAATTTGCATCCCCAGTCAGTGACTTGCAGCATTCAACCCTCCTGGATTGAGCATGTAGAGACAGTGGACAGTCACTGGCGTTGACTTTGCAGCAATCCCTCATACTGAGCATGCATGTAGGGGACAGTGGAGAGGAAAAACCCCTTTTAACAGGAAAAAAACCTCCTCCAGAAAGAAGGGGGCTCAGTGTGAGCGGGCCCATCTGCCACGACCGAATGGGGGTTAAAGAACAGGAAACAGACACAAAGGGAACAAAGAAGCAGGGGATCCAGGAGTCCTTTTCTAGGGAAAGGGAAAAGTAAATTTTTAATGGATGTAGCTCCTTTTTAGTCCCTTTTTTAAAGGGGGAAAGATTGGAACAGATAAACTCTGAGCCAGTTTTCAAATGTTGGGAGTTCTGAAGAGAGCACAGAGAGTTTATCACAGTAAAACCTCAGTCATTTTAGCTGTGTCAAGGAGAGAGAAAGGGTTTTAAACACTGAAAGACAGGCCTTTGTGGATCATCGGTAGAGGGTGAGCCCCAAAGCTGGTTTGGCAGCAGAAGCTTGGGGGGATTCCCTTTTTCCAGACAGGTGTTACAGGTAGACACAGAGTAAAGGGGGGGCCAGGTGTAGCTTCTAGGAAGAGAAAAGAGAGAGAACAAAGTTAAAGCTGAGATAACAGCAAATAATACAAAATTGAAGAGTAGCGTGAGAAAGTAGCGAAGGAGGGTGAAAGTGGTCATTATGTCCCCCAAGCAGCCTAACCTTTAGCAGCATAACTACAGAGATAGCTCAGGATAAACTAAGCCACTCTAATTATAAGCTTTATCAAAAAAGGAAATTTTTAACCCGGGCCTTAGAAGTAGAATTTTGTCCTTTTAAGAGCCCACTGATGGCCATTGTTATACTAAAAACCCACAACGATTGGGGGATACCTCTCTTTTTCTGTCAGATTGACCAAAACCATTTGGGAAAAGAGAGGGGGTCAAAAGGTAGCAGAAAGGGAGGGTGTGTTTGGCCCCCAAAAAAAACCGTAACTGAGCCGGTTTAGGCTAAAACCCTACCCCCCCTTTTTAATTCCATCCAACAAGGGGAGAAGAAGACGGAGCTAAAATAAGGGAAAAATAGCTCAGGATAACCTAAGCCCCTCTAACTATAAGCTTTATCAAAAAGGAAATTTTAAGCCTAGCCTTTTAAAAATTAGACAGGGTGTCCGCCTCACGGAGTAAAACTGGGGGCTGTTTCCACATGGGGGGTTGGGCCCTGAAACTAAAGGATCTGCCTCCCATTCTACTTCTAGAGACTCTAGGAACCCCATTAAACCTGCGTTCTGAGAACGAAGTGCTCTGTTAGGAACGTATGGAACAATCAGATCTCTGATGTATGATGGGGGCAAATCATTAAAGGGGGCCTTTATATGTGAGGAGGAGATTTTAAATTCATTTTTGGATTTCCGGGGAACCCAATGAAGGGAAGCTAAAGTAGGGGAAAATATGATCTCTCTTTTTAATTTTTTCCCTTCAGAAAATCTTGCTGCAGCATTTTGTCAGTTGAAGGCTTTTAACTGCTTTTGGGGGACATCCTGATAGTAAAGAATTACAATAGTCCAGGCCTTGAAGTAAAAAGGGCAGGACTTTTTTTTCAGCGTCACTCCTGGACGGGATATTTCTAATTTTTGGGCAATTTTTCCGGAGATGAAAAAAAGGAACCCTAGAAACCTGTTTAATATGGTTTTAAATGACATGTCCGGGGAAAAAAAATTAACACTAAAAGGGTTTTTTTTTACTTTTTTATCGGGGGTTCAATTTTAATGGCCATCCAGGTTAAGTTGATTGACTAAGCTTTTTTTCTTTTTTAAAAAACCCCGGTCCCCCCCAAAAAGACGACAACTTCTGTTTTTGGGCCTTAAATTTTAGAAGCAAAAATTTTTAAATTTCATCCAAGTTTTTTGTCTTCAAGACATGCTTTTTAGTCTATCTAACTGTTTGGGCTCATCAGGATTTATGGATAAGTAAAGGCTGAGTTTCTCAGGGGTAACAGTGAAAATTTTATTCTATGCTGCCTGATAATTTTTGACCTATTGGAAGCATATAAAATAGTAAAGAGAATTTTGGGCCCAAGTACTGAACCCGGGGTACTCCACAATTTAAACCCTGGAGTTTAAAGATGATTTATCATTTTTCCAATGAAAACCAAACTGAAAAAATTTGTCAGAAAAAATAGATTTTTAAACCAAGCCTTAGCGCTGTTCCCTGAATTCCCTACAGCATATTCCCAGCCCTTTTTTAAGGAAATATTGTGATCGACTGTATCAAATGCAGCACTGAGTTAACAGAACCAGTACAGACACAAGTCCCTTTTATCGGGGGCAATAAGAATATCATTAGTGACTTTCAGCAGAGCTTTTTCAGTGCTATGATGAGCTCTGAAACCCGACTGAAAGTCTTCAAAACGGTCATTGCTGTGTAAATGCTCACAAACATTTGATTAAAAGCAACTATTTTCTTAAAAAATTTTTTAGATAAGAATGGAAGATTGGATATCGGTCTGAATTTATTAAGTCATCTCGATCAAGCGAAGGTTTCTTAAGCAAAGGGGTTTTAAATTTTAAGGGGCTACCCTTAAAAAGGGTTGTGGTACATACCCCAATTTACTAAAGATAAATTAATCATATCTAAAATTTGGGGCTTATAATCAGAGGGAACACTTCCTTTTAAAAATTTGGTTGGGATGGGGTTAAACATACAAGTTGAAGGTTTAGATAAGCTAAATTTTTCTGAAAACCCTCTGGAAGGGGCTCCAAAGGATAAAAAAACAGTCCAAACACAGATCAGGTTCTACAGTTACTTCCCCCAATGTTGTCTGATTTGTTAAGGAGAATTTAACTTTCCTGGGAGTTTTTGTCAAAGTTTTTCTTCAAGGGGGATATTCAATTTTTTTTTGGAAGAACCCATAAAAGCATGACTGCTGAGAGCAAAGGGAAAGGGATGGCCCCAAAAAAGGGGCTATGACTCTGTGTAAGTTTAGCAAAATTTGATTAAAAGAAAACCTAGGATTATTCTTTGGGGGTTTCTTCTATTAAAATTTAGAAAAAAAGCTGTTCTAGCTTGGTTAAGTGTCTTTTTTATACAACAGTAGGCCTTTTTTTTTCCAGATTAAGTAGGAATCCCCTCTAGGTGTGTAGAGCCCCATTTTCGCCCCCAAATTTTCCCTAACATTGTGCTTTAAGGTACCCAGATCTGAATTAAAACCAGGGAGCCTCCCTCCTATGAATAATTTTCCTTTTTTTTCAAGGGGGGCGGCATTGTCTAATGCACCACGCAATGATGAAGTAACACTTCGGAACAAGAGAATCAATTTGTGAAGGGAAAAACAAAATTATTGCCCTGCCACTCTGTTTTTCTGTGATAATGAGAAAATTTAAAAGGAACAGATTCTTTAAAAGGGTGTTAAAAGCTTTGGGTCTGATAATGATCCTACTATTTTTTAAAAATTTTTTTTTCAGGTGTGGGTTTTACTTTTTTAAAATTAAAACCAAAAGGGTTTTTTTAAAAAATGGGTCAGACAGCACAGGGTTTTGTGAAAAAATTTTATTGTTATGTTTTTACACTAAAGCCATATGTCAGCACAAGGTCCAGGGGAATGAAGACCCAAAACGTGGTTAGGGTTTGTTAATGTTTTGAGTAAAGCCAAAATTGAGTCTAAGATCCCATAAAGGCTATTTTTTAAGCTATCACTTTCAGTGTCAACATGAATGTTAAAATCCCCCACTATAATAAACTTATCTGTATTTAAACACTAAATCAGATAAAAGGGTTGAAAACGATCTAAAAATTGAGCGTAAGGACCTGGTGGACGGTACAAAAAAAACAAACAGAAGTGGTTTTAGTGCTTTGCAATTTTGGATGAGGAAAACATTTAAGGATTAAAATTTTTAAAAAGAGTTTTTAGCAATTGATTTGGTTCTGGGAAAAACAAAAATCGGACGAAAAAATGGTTGCTACTCCCCCTTTCCTCGCCCAGTAATTTCGGGGGAATGTGAAAATTTAAATAATCAGTAGGCGTTGACCTATTTATAGTAACATAATCCTTTTGCTGCAGCCAGGTTCTGGGGCGGCCCAAAATAAATCAATCTGATTTTTACAAATCAGGTCACTAACTAGCAAAGTTTTTTAGGGGAGATCTTATGTTCAGTAAGCCACATTTAATTTGTTTATTTTTATTTTTTGTCTGAGTTGGTTTTTTTTTTTAAAAAGATTTCCTGATTTTTTTCCTTTTTTTGGGATAATTTTTTAATCTATTCAATTTTTTGGCCGTGGGCGCGAAAACTGTCTTAATAGGGGTTATGGGGGGGTAGCAGTACAGAAGCTGCAGAGAGGAGTTTTTAAAAAAGCCCCCCTGCCCCGGGTCTGAACCCTGGGTTGTCAGAGGTTTTGGAGAAACTAATAAATTCGGCGGGTTTCCCCTAGAAAGAAGAGGCTCCCCCTTTCCAAAGTGGGATGGATGCCGTCTCTCCGGATTCAGACCAGGTTTTCCCCAAAATGTTTAAATTATCAATTTTAGCCCAACATTGTTTTCTGGCCCACCACCTAGACAGCCAGCGGTTGAAGGACAGCATGCGGCTAAACATGTCGTCACGGTTAAATCGGGGAGGGGACCAGAGACAATTACGGAGTCCGACATTGTTTTGGGAAAACTTACACCCGAAGCAACACTAACTTTAGTGAACCTTTCCGATTGACGTAAACCCCCCGGGTGTCATTCCCGGCCAGCGTGAATAACAATCTTACTGTATTTACGCGTTTATCCTTTTAGCCAGCAAATTTTCCCGGTTTAAGGTTTTTGATGTCGCCCCGGGGTTTCTGGCCCTTGGCAGACATTTGACTTATGGTCGCTGGTGTCTCTAATGCCACGTTTCTGACTATTGGGGGCTGCCAATTACCAGAGTTGGCTTCTCAGGGGGTGTGTCGTGGGGCGGGGGAAAATCTATTAAAAAGGGGCAGACGGGTTTGGTGGTGACCTGTGGGCTGAGATCTAGAACTATGCTTCCCTGCGCCCGAAGCCGGCAGGCCTGAGATCCCGGCTGCACGGGGTCTGCCGGAGGACTGCTACGGGGGCTACCCTCGGTGGCTCCGCGGCCGGGGTTAAGGGGCCCTCGGCTATCTGCTGGTTTTTCAACAGCGGGGGGGGCCAGGCCTCCAAATCCGACACCCTCGCCTCCCCAAAAGCTACAAAAAGGCTATTTTTTAACACGTTACCATTATCACTAAAGGAGGCAGAGGAGTAATTGGGAACATCTTTAACACAGAGAGCAAGAGAGAGGAGGAAACTCAGAGAGAGAAACAGCAGAACGGGTAGCCATGGTGGAGCTAAAGCTAACGCTAAGCTAGCGACCCCTTACCACTACTAGAAAAAAAAAAACCCGTGTAAAACACGGAGAGTCGCCAAACGTTAAATACAGCAACAGAAAGTATGTGTTTTAACGTGCTCTCTGGAATGAAAAGCTAGGTTAAAGAGATGAGTTTTTAAAAGAGATTTAAAATAATTTAAAGTTCCAGCAGACCTCACAGAAAGAGGGAAACTGTTCCAGAACCTAGGAGCTGCAGCTGAAAAAGCTCTGTCTTCCCTGGTCTCGAGTCCAAGGGAGACTGGTCTCAGAACTGTTCCCAGATTTGCCTTGGACCCCCCTCCAAGTCCGGGCCACATCTGGGTTTGTCCTTTTTTGTTTGGATGTAAAAGCTTGTTGAGGTAGTTCCCGGGAACCATTCTGATATTTAAAAGCTCAATTCTAAAAACAATTCTAAAAGAAAAAAGTGGTATTTCGAGAAAGCCTTTCTTAATAGGATAGTGTGTGATACAGCCTTAGGGAAATCTGCAAATCATTTAAAATATTCTGTTTCTTTTACTTAACAGGAAACTGGAAATCAAGATTTCTGTTCATTCAAGTTTATTAGATTCCTTCTGCTTAGTTTTCGTTACTTCCTGGATTCTTGTGTTAAATGTGTTTAGTTTATATTTCCTCATAGATCTGGTTCCCCCTTGTTTATGTCCTCTAGTTTAGTCTCATTGTTAACAGTTAATTTAGATGTGTTTTGGTTACCTCCCTGTACTCACTGCTCTTTTCTGTTTATTAGTCATTCCCCTTCTGTATTTGTTTCCTAATTAGCTCCCCTCCTTGTTCAGTGGTCCACACTTCATTTCCCTCAGTATTTAAGCTCTCTGGTTTTCACTGTTCATCTCCGGTTCCTCCTGATACTCTGATATCATCCTGAGATGTATCCTGTGTACTCTGTGTTTCTGGCCTACTGTGTATCTTGTCCAGCCTGTCATTAAGTTCCTGCTTATAAAAGGCTATGTTCACACTGCAGGTCTTAATGCTCCATTCCGATTTTTTGGTGAAATCCGTTTTTTTTTGCGTAGTCGTTTCCAAACATTTCCAAATATATGTGACTGGTAGTGATCTCCTGTGTGAACGCATTCATACAACTCAAGGGTCCCGCATGCGCAGTATACGACGCAATGACGTCACATGTAGCGAGCGTGCTTAGTGTTCGCGGAAGTAAATAAATGTTGGACTGTATCTTGCGAGTTTTAAGTTGCTTTCCAACTGGAGCCAGCACATTAACAACCATGTCTGCCATGGTTGTTGTTTTTCTTCCCGCTTCCGCGTAGCAGGACCCAGAATAGTGACGTTTGTCGAGTATCAATGACGTACAGGTCGGATGAATGCGATCTGGCCGTACAGACACAGGTGCATTTGAAAAGATCAGATACGTATCGGATTTAGGACCACATATCCAAGTGGCATGGGTCGCATTTGAAAAAATCGGATCCGTGTCGTTCAGACTGTCATAAAAAGTTTAGATACAGGTTGCATAAGGGCAAAAAAATCGGATTTGGGTGACTTCAAGCTGCAGTGTGAACGTAGCCTAAATCACTTTCTACTCACCATGCGGCTCCCATCCTCCTGTATGTGCTTTGGTCCTGCTTCACCTCTACATAATATGACAGCCACTCAGAAAAATGCCTCCACTACAGCCAAACCCATCTGTTCTCTGATTGGATTGTTAAATTTGTGATTGACATGACATTGACCAATCTGCTGAGAGAAAGAAAGTTCCTGTCAAACTTGTACTCAAACCCAAGTTAGGGAACCTAAACACATAATTTTACATGTAGTTTTTAGCTTTGTATCTTTAAACAGACTTTAACAAAGAAAATTTGCAACTTGTGTAATTATTTTTTACAAGTACAAAACTGTTTTAGGCCCTATCTACACATGCACAAAGCTAAAATTCCCAGCGTTTTTTGCAAAACCTAATTCACAGCTATGCAGTCTGATTTACTAGCATAATATATTTATGACTTTTTAAGTCTTTTTAAGATCCATTTAATCACACTTACTGAGTCATTCAGGATTCTTGAAGGTAGTGGCTTCATGTTCTGTTCTTGTAAATTACAAGACTCGGGTATTACATTATAACCGCCTGCACCTACTGTCTTTATCCCTCTTCTGTTACCCAGACAATGCTGACACATTGCAACGTATACTCCACTAGACCCCTTTAGGTGTTCTGTGGTACCTCGTGCCAAGATTAGGCGGCAGATTGTTTAAGTCCTGTAAATTTAAAGGTGGGGCCATGGATCAGATGTGTTTCTCCAGCATATCCCACAGATTGTCGATAGGATTGAGATCTAAGGAACAAATCTGTTTTACATAGACACATATTCCTATCTACACATTCACAAAGCTAAACTTCCCAGCGCTTTTTTACAAATTTTTATTCCCCTTCTACGCAGTCTGGTTTACAAGCACAAAATATTTATCACTGAATTTTTAAGTCTTTTTAAGATCCATTTAATCACACTTACTGAGTCATACAGGATTCTTGAAGGTAGTGGCTGCATGTTCTGAGCTTCTTCATTAGAGCCCCTCTCTGCCATGTACCAACAACAGTCATCAATCACTAATAGTATGGCTCTGGGGCTGCCATCTCTGCAATGTACCAAATCTGAATCAGCAGCCCATTCTGTCCAGCTTTAAAAAAACAGTGTCAAAAAACAGTGTCAGTTTTGCTATGCAAGACACCATGACAGAATAGAAGCTGGAGGACATTGTTGAAACAGACAAACCCCACCCAACAGCAACATCAAAGCAGTTGACCCACTTTGACAGAGAAGGCGGAGAAGCTAAGAGCACCACTCACCAGGCGAGATATTCTGAAGAACACTAGTGACTTCCCCCCTGATTTGTAAAAAAAAAAAGGTTTGGGAGTGGCCAAGTCAAAGTCCAGACTTAAATCCGATTGAGATGCTGTGGCATGACCCTATACCAGGAGGCACCAGCTCCAGTGCTTGAGAACTACTGTCCTACAGCTTTTATATACATCCCTGCTCCAACACAGCTTAATGAAATGATTAAATTAGCTCTTCAGAATGCCAACGTTTGGCAAATACCTGGTCATTTAATTCAGGTGTGTTGGAGCAGGGATGCATCTAAAAGCTTCAGGACAGTAGCTCTCAAGGACTGGAGTTGGAGACTTCTGCCTTAAACCAACTGTGAATGCTTGAAACTCCTCAAATGTGGCACAATAAAAGAAAATTTGTTTTAAACATTTGAGTGCAGAAATACAGAGCCCGCGAGGGGACATGGGGGAAATTTTTTTTTCTTTTGCGTCCCCATGCAATACTTTTGCATTCGCTTGCAATACTTTTTGCGTTCCCTCCAATACTTTGTGGGATATTTTCCAAACCAGACAACTGCAAAAATGGAATAAACACTACACCCTGTTTTTGAGATTTATTGAGTTTTATTTTGAAATCGGCCTTAAATAAAATAATCTTCAATCAGACTTAAAGACACATATTATCCACAAGCTGTCAAACTACTGAACTCTGGACAATAATACTGCGGGTATTATCATCTACGGGGAGCTACTGAGGGTAGCTCCCATAGCAGTCCTTCAGCAGAGCCCATGCAGCCAGGGCCTTAGGCAGGCTGGGTGAGGGTACGTAGAAAGCATAGTCCTACATCCCAGCCCACAGATCACCACCAACCCATCTGCGTTTCTAAGAGATTTTCCCCGCTCAGCGACACACCCGCTGAGAAGCCAACTCTGGTAATTGGCAGCTCTATAGTCAGAAATGTGGCGCTAGAGACACCAGCAACCATAGTCAAATGTCTGCCAGGGGCCAGAACGGGCGACATCAAATCCTACCTGAAACTGCTGGCTGAGGATAACCATAAATACAGTAAGATTGTTATTCACGCTGGCGGTAATGACACCCAGTTATAACAATAACCAAAAAATGAAAATCTCAAAAAAATAAACACAACTCAGAGTGAAAAGAAAACTAAAACAATTAAATGTGGCTAACTGAACATAAGATCTCTCTCTTCAAAAACTTTGCTAGTTAATGACTTGATTTGTGACATTTAGATTGATTTATTTTGTCTCACAGAAACCTGGCTACAGCAGGTTACTATAAATGAGTCAACTCCTACTTATTATTGAAATATTCACATACCTCAAAATACTGGGCTAGGAGGAGGAGTAGCAACCAGATCTTTTCACCCTCTACCGATGATCCACATGGCCCTGTCTTTCAGTGTTTAACCCTTTCTCTCTCCTAGACATAGCTACTGACTGAGCTTTTACTTTAACTAAATCTATGTGCTCTCTTCAGACTCTAAATTTGAAAACTGGCTCAGAGTTTATCTGTTCTTTCCTTCTAGGTGAAACGACTAAAGGAGCTACATCCATTAACATTTACTTTTCCTTCCCATAGAAAGTACTCCTGGATCAGTGCTTCTTTGTTCTCTTTTTGTCTCTGCTCTTGTTCTCTCTAACCCCCAGTCGGTCGTGGCAGATGGCCGCTCACACTGAGCCTGGTTCTGCTGGAGGTTTCTTCCTGTTAAAAGGGAGTTTTTGCTCTCCACTGTCGCTACATGCATGCTCAGTATGAGAGATTGCTGCAAAGTCAACGCCAGTGACTGTCCACCGTCTCTACATTCTCATCCGGGAGGAGTGAATGCTGCAAGTCACTGACTGGATGCAATCGGCTGGGTTTCCTCAGACAGAAAAACTTTTTATCCAATTTGAATAAATAACTGAATCTGACTGCACTGTTCAATGATTAAGATTAATTGTAATGTATGTACCTAACTTGTGAAGTGCCTTGAGACATGTGTTGTGAATTGGCGCTACATAAATAAACTGAATTGAATTGAATTGGCGCTATATAAATAAAAACGGAATTTAATTTAATTTAATTGAATTAGTGGCTTTCTCTCTGAGTTTAGCATTATTCTTAGTTTCTGGCTCAGCCACTACCTATCTGTATGCCTTCAGAGGGTCCTGAGGCTGCCGCTGTGGGTTTCCTGCCTGACGACATCCAGACCTTTTGATAAACTTTTTGAATCTTACCTGTTCCGTCCGGCTGAAATTTCGGGTCCTCAGAGTTACTTGTTACACTTTACCCTTAATAAATGGAATTAGAGACCTAATTTTTTTTTTTAGTTTGTCTTTCTGTGATTTCAAACTTTCATGATTTGAAACATTTAAGTATGACAGAAATAAAAAAAAAACACAAGAATGGGGCCAAATACTTTTTCACAGCACTGTGCATGTGTGTATACTTGCAACCACTGTAAGAGCTACCAGTGTTATGCACAATATCCAGATGAGTCAGTTAATGGAGAACCATGATTACTTTAATAGGGAATGGAGATGCACAACAAGCATGAAATTAATCTGATGAGATATCGGCAAGCTAATTAGTAAAAAACATATTTTATTTCACCATTGGTCAGCAATTTGACAAGGTTCATGAACATATCGTACCATCATGACACTTCATTTTAGGGGTGTTAGATAAGTTATAATCATAAATCTCCCCAAATCAGAGATTTTACTTCAGCTCTAAGTTGTTCAAACCAAAAGCCCTAGGGCTTTACTAAGCTCTCTGACCATGTTGGTTAGATATCCTTAAAAGAAACTGGACTAAAAGAATCTAAGCCAGAGGGATTTCATTCAAACCATAGTTTGAACAAACAAATGCAAATGGAAGAAAGTTGCCTTGCTATAAAGAATGATTAACCCTTTATGACCTACCAAGTTCGCCAGGGCATATTTTTTCATTTGTACATGCTGTAGAGGCATTTTTGGAGCATTTCAACTTGCCAGACATCAATACAACCCTTACATCCCAAATTTTGATCATTTGTATATAATAACTCCATATTACTTAAGTAAATTGCTAAAAAAGTGCAATTAACCACCAGAAGAATTAAAATCAGTTTATTTTACACATATTTTCCTAAATACAAAAATGTCATAGCTGTATCCCTCAAAAATTGTAATGTAAAAAAGATGCACAAAACTCTTTAAAACCACAGAAAAATTTATTTGGAGTGTGTCCATAATGTCATTTTTGAAATACAGTAATTCTTATAAACGGAGATAAAATTGGAATTAAAATGTACATTGTGAACAATTTGAGGAAAGATAATATGTACATCAAAATAAACTATTTACAGTAGTGTAATCAAATCTCTAAGTGTGCCAGATACCTATGAGCACACAGATATATTCATAAGACCATCTTCAAACAATAAAAAGTGCAAACAGTAACATAAAATATAATCCTTGGTTACTGTGTTGAAACTTTAGAACAGATGAACATAAATTCAAATTATATTTTTTATCAAGATACAAAAAAGGTGTATGCAAAACAACAACATGAACATCAAAAAAACTATTTGCAGTAAACCATTTATAATATTGCAATCACAGGCACAGTCAAACATTAGCTTTCAATTTGACCAGTGGAGCTGTTATAGGCCTTGTGACAATTCCTGTCCACGATTACTTGCCTGCCAATGGAACGACTGCTGCAGCTCCTGTTTTCTGAAGGCTGACTCTTTCCTCTCCCTCTGCCCCTCTCCAGAGCACTGGGTGCCTCATGGGAGCAGGAGGTCTCTTCTTCCTCATCATCAACACTGCACACAGGAAACGTTACAGTGTGATAGATGTGTCCATAATGCGCATAATATAATAATGATGCATAACATGGTGAAATTCTTTTAATTTTATATTTTCCTTAGTTTTCTCTAACTCAGAAACAAGTAATGTTTCATAAACAAATACATACACGTCATAGGAAGGATTATCCCGTCAGTAAAATCACCTTCCTCTCCACTGTCGACCAAATTCAGACCAGATGAGTGGACAGAATCTGGCGCTGTAATAAGCTCCAAAGCTTTGAACTGGATAGGTTGCCAATCCATCGCAGGGCAACACAGAGACATACAGGACAAACAACCATGCGCACACCCATTCACACCTAAGGCCAATTTTAGAGAGACCAATTAACCTAACAGTCATGAGAACCCGTGCATGCACAGGGAGAACATGCAGAAAGACCCCCAGCCATGAGTCGAACCCAGGACCTTCTTGCTGCAAGACAACAGTGCTACCAACTGTGCCACTGAGCATGCCCCACCTTCTGTTTTCAGAGAGGTATGTTGGTAAATACTTTCACTTTCTCAATCCTGAAATGGTCATGGTTCAGTGATTTTATAATAAGCGCTGCATTGCTCCCCCCAACAAAACAAACAGCGTCTTCATTGCAGGATAGAATTTTTTTATTTTGATACAGATTCTTTGATATAATTAATTTCTAACGAACAGACTCCATTGGAAACAAGCTCCTATCTTGGAAATTTGACAGAATTGGATTCGGATTACATTCTTCATTTTTTTTCTTTTCCTCTGGGCCTAAAAGCTATGCCTATCAAACCAAAAAACAGAAAAAAATAGTTCTTAAAGCTAAGTGGATTACTCAAACCCTGGAATCAAGCCTGAAAGTTAATTTTGACGGCATAATGGAGCACATGGAAAGATGTCTGTGGGGGGAAGAGGGGGCATGTTGGAAACTCCCCAGCATAAAATGAGACGAAATCAAGGACGGTTTCAGTTAAAAAATGCAACTTTCATGAAGAAGTTTAAGGTGGTGTATGACAAGAGATGGCTCTTCCCTAACGGAAGAACGCTCCCTTTTGGATATTAGAATAAAGAGAGAGAAAAAAAATTGCACTCTACAGACCTAGAGGAGGTAGATTTTGACCCAAGACTCATGACACCTTTTTCATGTTTAATTGTTGGGCCCAGTGGATGTGGAAAATCCTTTTTTGTAAAAAGTGTCTTGGAAGACTGTTCTCATGTGATGGACTGTGTATCTGAAAATATTGTGTGGATTTTTTCTTCTTTTTAATCTGTTTATGCTCAACTGCAGAAGAAAAATAAAAATATTAAATTGTTGAAGGACTGCCTTATTGTTTTGAAGATGATCATTTGTTTCCTTCTGATCAAAAAGATCTGGTGATTCTGGACAATGTGCTCTTCCAAGCGGGGGGGAATCTGGACATCGTAAAGATCTTTATGCAATATCGTCATCATAAAATAGGAGCATTATGATGCTCACTCAGAATGTGTTTCACTAAGGGAAATTCAGCAGAACTATAACTCTGAACAGTAATTATCCAGTCTTGTTAAAAACCTGAGGGATAAACTGCAGTTGAGTATAATAGCCCTTCAAATCTTCCCATCTGAAAAAGATCTCTTGCTGGAGAGTGTTGGAGATGCAACCAGAGAGCCTCATGGATATTTAATCCTCGATCTCACACCTACCTGTCCAGAACAATACAGGCTGAGAAATGGAATACTTCTGCACCAGTGGCCTGTTAGCTATGTCCCTGTCATCTATGTCTATAAAGAGAATCAGAATCAGAATCAGAATCAGCTTTATTGCCAAGTTTGTACATACAAACAAGGAATTTGACTCCGGTACACTTTGCTCTTTGGTTTTTGTTTTTGCACTACAGAATATACATATTTACAATGTACAATATACACATATATAAATAAAAAGGTGCATTTGCAACAACTGTATGCTGTTGTTTTGTATTTTATTGAATGTTCAACAGAGAAACAGCCTGAGGGAAGAAACTGTCTCTGTGGCGGCTGGTTTTAGTGAACAGCGCTCTGTAGCGTCGCCCTGAAGGCAGAACTCTAAACAGTTTATGTGCAGGGTGTGTGGGGTCTGCAGAGATTTTAGCAGCTCTTTTCCTGACCCTAGACCTGTATAAGTCCTGGATGGAGGGAAGGTCAGCCCTGATGATTCTCTCTGCAGTCCTGATTATTCGTTGCAGTCTGGGACCTGTCCTGTTTTGTGGATGAACCGAACCACACGGAGATGGATGAAGACAGGACAGACTGAATGATGGCAGTGTAGAAGATGACCAGCAGCTCCTGTGGAAGGTTGTACTTCTTAAGTTGCCTCAGGAAGTACAGTCTCTGCTGGGCCTTCTTCCGAACAGTGTCTATGTGTGAAGACCATCTCAGGTCCTCAGAGATGGTGGTTCCTAAGAACCTGAAGTGATCCACAGCCGACACGGTGTTGTTGAGGATGGTGAGGGGGGTGTATGGAGGTGGTGTTTTCCGAAAGTCCACCACCATCTCCACAGTCTTGAGTGGGTTTAGCTCCAGGCAGTTCTGACTACACCAGTGTACAAGCCGATCCACCTCCAGTCTGGATGCAGACTCATCACCGTCCTGGATCAGTCCAATGACAGTGGTGTCATCTGCAAACTTCAGAAGTTTCACGGACGAGTCTGCTGAGGTGCAGTCATTTGTGTACAGGGAGAAGAGGAGTGGGGATAGAACACACCCCTGGGGGGCACCAGTAATTATTGATCTGGTTCGGGAGAAGATGCTCCCCAGTCTCACCTGCTGCTGTCGGTCCATCAGGAAGCTGTTGATCCACTGACAGGTGGAGGCTGGGACGTTGAGCTGAGTGAGCTTCTGGTGGAGGATGTCAGGTATGATGGTGTTGAAGGCCGAGCTGAAGTCTACAAACAGGATCCTGGCATAGGTCCCTGGGCGGTCGAGGTGTTGCAGGATGAAGTGTAGACCTAAGTTAACAGCATCATCTGCCGACCTGTTTGCTCGGTAAGCAAACTGCAGGGCGTCCAGTAGAGGGCCTGTGATGTCTTTCAGGTGCTTCAACACCAGCCGCTCAAAGGATTTCATGATCACAGACGTCAGGGCTACAGGCCTGTAGTCATTTAATCCTAGGATGGTGGGTTTCTTGGGCACTGGGATGATGGTGGATCGTTTGAAGCAGGAGGGGACCTCACACTTCTCCAGTGACTTGTTGAAGATCCGGGTGAAGATCGGAGCGAGTTGATTTGCACAGGCTTTCAGGCATGATGGGGAGACGTTATCAGGTCCTCCAGCTTTCTTTGTTTTCATGCGCTGAAAGAGCCTATTTACATCTTCCTCAGAGATCTTTAGTGCAGGCAGAGGATCTGAAGGTAGGGGGTTGGTTGCTTTGCTGGTCGAACCTGTTCCTGAATAGGATGTGGAGGAGTTGGTTTGAGGTGTGAATGGCTTCTTGTCATGTCTGCAGTAGAAGCCATTCAGACGGTTGGCCAGGCGAGGACTTTGTTCAGGAAGGGTGGTGGGGCTTCTGTAGGCAGTCAGGTTTCTCAAGCCAGTCCATACAGCCGAAGTGTCACCAGTAGAAAGGCTGTTTTTCAGCTTCTCACTATAGCTTCTCTTGGCTGCTTTTGATCTCCTTTGTAAGTCTGTTCCTGGCCTGCCTGTACCGCGCCCAATCTCCACTGCTGTGAGCTTCTTCCTTGTCCCTGCGCAGATTCCTGAGGTGTGGTGTGAACCATGGTTTGTTGTTCCCAAAGGTGCAGAAGGTCTTGTCTGCACACACATGTCCCTCACAGAAACTGATGTATGATGTCACCACATCAGTTAGTTCGTTTAAATCAGTGGCTGAGGTTTCAAAAACAGTCCAGTCTGTGCATTCAAAGCAGGCCTGTAGTATCTGCTTCGAATCCTCAGTCCACTTTTTAACAGTGTGAACCGTGGGTTTGGAAGCTCTTAGTTTCTGTCTGTAAGTTGGGATGAGGTGGATAAGGCAATGATCCGAAAGTCCCAGAGCAGCCCTGGTAACAGCATGGTATGAGTCCTTAAAAGCTGTGTAACAGTGGTCCTAGTGTGTTTTTTGTCTCTGGTGGGACACTTAATATGCTGTCTGTATTTTTGGGAGCTCATTTGAGAGATCTGCGCTGTTAAAATCTCCCAGTA
Source organism: Crenichthys baileyi (assembly GCA_036173005.1). Lineage (NCBI taxonomy): Eukaryota > Metazoa > Chordata > Actinopteri > Cyprinodontiformes > Goodeidae > Crenichthys > Crenichthys baileyi. The sequence continues at coordinate 10,023 of JAHHUM010000506.1, read as the reverse complement.
TTATGATGAAAGAGTCAGGTTGTTTTTTCTCCACGTCTGTAATCAGCTCAGCAAGATGTTTTTCCGCGGCAGAAGTGCAGCCATGCGGAGGAAAATATGAGCCGATTATTATGAACGAGGAAAACTCTCTCGGTGAGTAAAACGGTTTACAGATTATGGAAAATGACTCCAGATCCGGACTACATGTTTTCCCCAGCACTTTTATGTCTCTGCACCAACCTTCGTTTTATATAAAAGCAGATTCCGCCTCCTCGCTTCTTCCCTGATAGCTCCGCACTGCGATCCGCTCTGAGCAGCTGGAAGTCCGGTATCAGCAGTACGCGGTCCGGGATGTTTTCACTCAGCCATGTCTCGGTGAAGCAGAGAACCGCTGATCTGCGGAGGTCCGAGTTTTTACGTGGAGAAGAAGTAGCTCGTCCATCTTGTTGCTTAGAGAGCGGACATTTGCCAGGTGGATTGAAGGCAGTGGTGTGCGAAGTCCTCTTTTGCGGAGCTTTACTAGGGCGCCAGCACGCTTTCCCCTCCGGCGCAGTATCCCGTAGAGCGCCGCCGCTCCGCTTGCCAGAAGCTCAGTGAACCTCGGATGGATGAAAGATGGTGAAAAAATCCCAAGAGAGGACTCTCTGATGTTGAGAAGTTCCTCTCTACTGAATGAGACCACCGAATTGTGGCCCGAGACCACAGTACTGTGGCTCGAAAAACATATAAACACAAAAACTACAAAAACAAAGAGAGAGCGAAGCTCCGAGGCTGCCATCGTCGGCGCCATCTTAATTTAAAGAGGAACAAACCCTTACTAAGGGCCCTTTACCAAGCTACTCCTCAGAAGCGAAACGATATTCTCTCCCACTGCTCACCTCACTTCCTTCAAGCCCTGTGTGAGATTCACCAAATCTCACACAGGGCTGGCGTGGAGAGGCTGGGGTTGTGTTCTCTTCTTGAATGGCGGGGTCACCTGCATTTGGATCAGCTGAGCGGTGATGGTAGAGCTGAGCTGGATGTTTCTCCTTGGGCTATCTTTGCAGGGGCGGTGATGTGGTGTGTTTGTGTGGTTGCACAAAGCTCAATTGTGGGGTGTGCCCTTGTGGGGGGAGGGGATTCATGACATTTGCCTTGACCCCTGGGCCTCTGCTTGGGAAGTGATATGTCCCGTGTCTTGCGTCTCTAGGTCCATGGCTGGATCTGCTCTGACGTAGACAGCTGCCGGCGAGGCCTGTGGGCTCATCGCTGCAGCTTCCAGGGGCTTCTGCACTGTGGCTGCTGGGTGGTTCCCCTGGGACTCCCCTGGGAATGCTCTTTTCTGGGGGGGTTGGTTGTCTGGTGATTGTTCTCCTGGGGTTCCTGTGCTCTGGGGGACCTTTGGATGTCTATGGCTATGATTTTCTTCGTATCTTTCCCAGGTCCAGGGTCACGTCTGTGGCTCTTCACACTTGCTATTGAATATTTTTATGGAGAAACCTTGTATACCAAAGCGCGCTCACACTCAGACCCACAGGTGTTTAGATTAAGGTGTGAACAGATACACAAATGCTCTATATTGAGCCACATTTACCACTAAATACATCTTGCATTCAAGAGTACCGTGCACTTTTTGGTAAAAAAGCTGTTATTATGTATGTTTCTGCAGGTGAGCAAGTAGGGGGTTATCTTGTAATCTCTTCATCTTTCTTTCTCTCCTACATTATTTTCTCCATCTCTCCCTTTTCACTTTTTGCCCCACCTCTCTCTGTTTCGTGCTTCTTATTATTTCCTTTTCGTTTCTGTCTCCATGTCCGTAACAATTGAAACAATCCCAAAGCAGTTTCTAATAAAGTTTCTTTTATAAATATTAAGCAGAGCATTATAGCGTTAGCTGTAATGCTCCACTTGTGAAAGTAAATCTGTTGGACTTCTTCTTGGCACTCAGACAACTATTCTGAGCGCTACTCTGCAGGACAGGACAAGGTTAAAAAAAATAAATAAATAAAAAATAAAAGACCCACCCCCAAAACCTAATCATTTCCTGTTAACCCTGGAACAATTGAACAATCCTGAGTCATCGGTTCTTATTCCACAAGCCCGTGAACTAATGTCAGTCATGCCGTTGCCTAAAGTCAGAACCAGGTGGCTTGGAGGAACCCAGGAATTGCTTCTGTAAAAAGAAAATCATCCAATCCCCACATTTTTCTGGTACTGAAAGCAGTAAACAGGAAGAGAGCTGAAAAGACCAAAGTCAGCGTAAAAGGACAAAACCTGCTCAGTGGATCCTTTTGACTCTTAAACTTTAACAAGAATAAAACCATGACAGTTTCATTTCTTTTCAATAAATCATTTATTAAAACATTTTCAGGTGTGCAATCTTTTTATTATGAGTTACTTCATGTTAAAATTTGTAACAATCTTTAATCATCTGTAAAGATCACGATCCATAGAAAAAGGAGTAGGAGGTGAGCTTTTTAATGCTATATTTTTATTTAATATTAAATATTTTTTAACAATGTTTGAAACCATCAAACCATTTTAAACATGTCCTCTTTGTAAAATGCCAAAACTTGTTGCAGAGATAACCCACAAGCTCGGTAACAGAGATAAAAAAAAGACAATGCTGACCGGATACAATGGACAGAGTGTTTTGAAGCTGCTGCTATTGATGTAATATTTCTGATTATCTGTCTTTCAAAAATGAAACGATGCTTGATGGGTAGAAGTCAAAATCTGAAGAGAATCCAAAAGAGTCGAAAAAAGTGGCTTGACCATTCTTTTCCAAAGTCAGAGTAAGCCAGTATTCTCCAGGCATATGAAAAGGATGTGAATTCACAATGAAGTATGCTGGTCCTGATGTAAGTGTGAGTAGCTGGAGTTGATCGCTTGCCCACAAACCGTGAAATAGGTCATCCAATAGATGATGCAATAGGCTTTCCAACTAATGGCTGTCCAGAATTAACAGTAATCCACCAATACCTGTCTTCTCCAGTTGATTTCCAGAAAAGAATTGGAGTAGACATAGGCTTTCAGTGTAACAGTACGAGGCAGCGGGTGTCTAAACCTCATTTCCAGCCTCAAATTTCCATTAGATATAGGTAATAAAGCCTCAGCATCCTTGAGATTAAAAACAGACCCATTATTCAATTTCTCTCGAGTGATGCTCAGAGGAAGTTCTTTCAAATGAAGGCCTGTGGCAGAATGCTTTTACACTCACATGTGACAGCAGGTCAGAGCATTTCCTCTCATCAAAGCCGAAGCCCACATAGCGAAATTGGTCTGGCCTAGATGTGGCCCACACAATACACTTACACTCAGCCCAAATACCGCAAAGAATGACAGCCCTTTGGTGGCCCAGATCTGATTTGCCAGAGGCAGCCCACACATGGGCCAGCTGTGGACACACTGGTGAACCTGCGATGGCCCAGAACAGTTTCTGCACTGGTACCAGATGTCAACCTGATACCCACCTTAATAAAGCCATGTACCAATCTATATTAAAGCCATGTTCTATATTAAAGATCTCACAACAGTGATACAGTTATACAAATATTTATTTTGATTTTATATTGCAAAAATACATTTGCTGCTATTGACAATATGCAAGAACCTCAAAGTAGCTTAACAGTAGCAACATCCATTCAAACAGCAGCATCATCAGTTAACATTTTTCCTTTTCATTCGTTCAATTCTTCCGCCATTGTGATCGGGTGCATTTTGAAGCCATTTTTTTAATTTTTGTTTCAATTTCTTGGTCCGTGGCACCAGAGGTCAGGCGATTAAGTCGCACAGCCGCTAAAACCCACACAACCAATAAAATTCTGAGGTGAACATCAGTATCTGACGTGTAAATCCAAACATGAAAATACATAGTCAAAGTGAGCCTGTATTGGAGTCTCAAGACAAACTTACCAATCACAACTTCTTTTATTTGCAAGTGCTGGAAGCCAATCTTCCCATTTATGCCTTGCATGTTCATTTTCTTGGCCAGAGCATGTGTTAAGGTTGCAGCCATGACTCTCTTTACACACTCCTTAATGTCTCGCCCACCTTTAAGAGCAAGTGCGTTTCTCTGTGAATTTATATTTCTTTGTTAGTTCATTAGCAGTATAACATAAGCCTTTCAAATGATCAGCAGAAAATCAGAACTGGTCTGGTAGTCTGACCAGAGACTACCAGACCCCCCCCCAACATTTAGGGTGTTTGTCCCCCCGCCACACACACAAAAAAAACCCTACTAGACTGGGCTCCAGGTGTGGTTACAGTGCCTTCCAAAGTATTCATACCCCTTGAATTTTTCCACATATTGTCATATTACAACCACAAACATAAATATATTTTATGTGAAAGACCAACACAAAGTGATATACAATAGTGAAGTGGAAAAAAAATTATACATGATTTAAAACATTTTTTACAAAGAAAAAAACTGAAAAAGGTGGTGTGCAAAAGTATTCAGCCCCCTTTACTCTGAGTGCAACCAATTGCCTTCAGATGTTGCCTGTAATTGCTAATGACTAAATAGAGTCCACCTGTGTTTAATCTAATCTCAGTACAAATACAGCTGCTCTGTGACGGCCTCAGAGGTTGGTTAAGAGAATATTGGGGAGCAAACAGCATCATGAAGTCCAAGGAACACACCAGAAAGGTCAGAGATAAAGTTGTGGAAAAGTTTAAAGCAGGCTTTGGCTATAAAAAGATTTCCCAAGCTTTGAATATCTCACAGAGAACTGTTCAATCCATCATCAGGAAATGAGAAGAGTATGGCACAACTGTAAACCTACCAAGACAGGGTCGTCCACCTAAACTTACAGGCCAAACAAGGAGAACACTGATCAGAGATGCAGCGAAGAGGCCCATGGTGACTCTGGAAGAAGTGCAGAGATCCATAGTTCAGGTGGGGGAATGCGTCCACAGGACAACTATTAGTCGTGCACTGCACAAATGTGGTCTTAATGGAAGAATGGCAAGGAGAAAGCCATTGTTAAAAGAAAACCATAAGAAGTCCTGTTTGCAGTTTGCCAGAAGCCATGTTAGGGACACAGCAAACATGTGGAAGAAGGTGCTTTGGTCAGATGAGAACAAAATTTAACTTTCTGACCAAAATGCAAAACGCAATGTGTGGTGAAGAACTAACACTGCACATCAATGTGAACACATTATCCCCACTGTCAAATATGGTGGTAGCAGCATCATGCTCTGGGGCTGCTTCTCTTCAGCAGGGACAGGGAAGGTGGTCAGAGTTGACGGGAAGATGGATGGAGCTAAATTCAGGGCAGTCTTGGAAGAAAACCAGTTGGAGTCTGCAAAAGACTGGAGTCTGGAGCGGAGGTTCACCTTTCAGCAGGACAACGACCCTAAACATAAAGCCAGGGCTACAATGGAATGGTTTAAAACAAAACATATTCATGTGTTAGAATGGCCCAGTCAAAGTCCAGATACCAAACGAGAATCTGGGGCAAGATCTGAAAACTGCTGTTAACAAACGCTCTCCATCTAATCTGACTGGGCTTGGGCTGCTTTGCGAGGAAGAATGGGCAAAAATTTCAGTCACTTGATGTAAAAAGTCGGTAAAGGCATACCCTAAAAGACATGCAGCTGTAATTGCAGCAAAAGGTGGTTCTACAAAGTATTGACTCAGGGGGGCTGAATACTTTTGCACACCGTCTTTTTCAGTTTTTTATTTGTAAAAAAAAAAAGAAATCATGTATAGTTTTCTTTCCACTTCACAATTGTATACCACTTTGGTTGGTCTTTCAAATTCCAATAAAATATATTTATTTTTCTGGTTATAATGTGACAATATGTGAAAAAGTTCAAGGGGTATGAATACTTTTGCAACCCACTGTACCCATCTGTTTAGTTATGAATCCCAGTTTCCCTTTTATCATAAATATTCTCAGTCTACATCTCCCAGCAATGGTATTTAAAGCCTGAAGAGCAAGGTTTGCATGAACAACTTTTTAAGTTGAAATGACATTCTTACCAGTTGATTTTTGAGGTCAGGACTATTTCTGAGCAGTTCCTCCAGGTTTCTACGGACTGAGGGTCAGCTAATGGCAGCAGGTTTGGCTCAACACCTATGTCTTTTTCAGTTGCAGATTTCAATCCCTGGACAGTTGTGAAAATTATTTTCATTTGGTCCATCATCATCTCTTGATTAGTGAGAATATTTCACAGGAGTGCTGGAGAGAATTGTATGTAAGATATTAAACAACTGATCTTATTAAAACGTATTCAGGCAACAACAGATCACTCTTGAATTTAATAAAATACTCACATGTATGAAGATTGGTCTGTGGTGTCCTTATCGGATGATGTGGCTCAGAGAAAACTTGTTTTCTGGGGACTCGCGGTGTTGTTGGTTCAGGCTGGGGGACTCGCGGCCTTACTCGGAGACGGAGTATGGTGCACCCTACAATTAGCCCAATTAGCATTAGATTTTTGTTTGGGTTTTGGATTTCAAAATCAGCCATCCTTTCGCTGTGTTTTTCTAAGTGTAATAACCTCTTCAGGAATTACGAATAAAGATTTGTGGTGCACTGCACAGTTCATCTTGTATGCAAAAAATCAGTGCAAAGCAGTCCAGAAATGTCACAGATTAAATTAATAATTTATCTAAATTAACAGTGGTGGGCTTACCGTGGTTTTCCTGTTGGTAAAACAGCTTCCTGCCCAGAATCATTTGCTTGGGGATTGGGGCCAAATGCATGAAGAATCTTTGGAGCACTTGGAAGTTCAGCTGATCTGCAATGAGATAGCAAACCAAATATTGTATCATCATTTAATATAACCATTGGGAGAAGCTTAAACTTTAATGAATAATTCAAACTTGTTACTTCTTCTTTTAATGCTACAATCTTTGTTTTACATACAGATTTTTGTAAAATTTTTAATTATTTGCTATCATTATCAATGACAGGACTGTACCCTAGATGTTCTTTCTCTTCACACCTGCTTGCAAAACCATGCAATAAGTAAAAGTAATTAAAGTGATACAGTAAAATTATTCAATATTTATTTATTATTATGTAATTATTTACATAATAATAAACTGGACTGCTTTCCTCTTCAGGTTGGAGGGGAGTTCCTGCCTCAAGTGGAGGAGTTCAAGTATCTCAGGGTCTTGTTCACGAGTGAGGGAAGAATGGAGCGGGAGCTTGACAGAAGGATTGGTGCGGCTGCCGCAGTAATGGGGGCGCTGTGCCGGTCCGTTGTGGTGAAGAGAGAGCTGAGCCGAAAAGCGAAGCTCTCGATTTACCGGTCGGTCTACGTTCCTACCCTCACCTATGGCCATGAACTTTGGGTCATGACCGAAAGAATGAGATCCCGGATACAAGCGGCTGAAATGAGCTTCCTCCGTAGGGTGGCCGGGCACTCCCTTAGAGATAGGGTGAGGAGCGCGGCCATTCGGGAGGGGCTCGGAGTAGAGCCGCTGCTCCTCCACATCGAGAGGAGCCAGTTGAGGTGCCTCGGGCATCTATACCGGATGCCTCCTGGACGCCTTCCGCCGGACGGCCCAGGACACGCTGGAGGGACTATGTCTCTCGGCTGGCCTGGGAACGCCTTGGGCTCCCCCCGGAGGAGCTGGAGGAGGTGTCTGGGGAGAGGGACGTCTGGGTGTCTCTGCTGAGTCTGCTGCCCCCGCGACCCGGTTCCGGATAAGCGAAAGAAGATGAGTACGAGTACGAGTAATTATTTAATATTAATATAAAAAAAAGAAATATTATTCTTTTTTTTACATAAAACATGAATGTGAAAGTTGTAAATATCTTATTAATATATATGTTTGAAGGTTACTTTTCTGTTTTCCTCTTAATTTCTCAACTGTTGCCTGGATTGGCGTCTGGCGTGACACTTGACCGCAGTGGTAACGGGGGGCGGTGGGTTTCCGTCCGTCCCGCCTAGGGCGACAAAAAGGCTCTCTGTTCTCAGCTGTCTGTCAGCATTGTAATATTTCAAATTGAGCAAACTTTCGCGGAGTTACAGTAATACTACTCCGGCCATAGCGCCGGCGCCATGGCGGTACTAAGCAACCTATGCTTTATGTATATAAACTACACATACATATGCTATTTTATTATTATTTTTTTACATACCATTTATTAAGTCTCAAGTTTTTCCAAGGTGAACAACATCAATTACAGAGGATCCCTGTTCCCCTGCTCCCAGAAGCAAGTACAAATAGGGAGTTAGCTTTTGGAAGCTAATAAGCTAGAGTCATTTCTGACTTTGTGCAAACACATAGTTAGCTAAACCGGAAAAACATATCACTTCTCAACACATCCTCAAAATAACGGTCGCTTTTCCTTTCATATGTATATTAAAATTACAAATAATTTCTTATTGAAAAATGTTCTCTACAGATTAAACAAATGAAACCGTCAACTCACTTATTTCTCTATCTTTCCTCTGCAATTTCGTTGCTTCTTGTCGCGCTCTTTGCTCTTCTTCTTCTTCTTCTTCTTCGTGTGAGAGGAGTGTGAGTGGAAGAGCGGAGGAAGAGCGAGAGTGAGAGTATCTTTTTTTTTTCTTCTCTTTTGGGTGTTTATTCTAAACTGTTTCACTGGATTGTTTATATTAACTGTTTAATTGTTTTTTGTTTGTTTGGTGGTTTTTTTGGTGTTTGTAGTTCGGGTGTTACCATCAGGGTCTCTCCCTGACTGGTCGGCGTCTTAGGACGCCATGGTGAGTGGTGGCACCGGAGAGGTTTCTCCTCGCTGACGCGGAAGAACGGCATCAAGGTGGTTGCTGGTTCTCCGTGCAGCGTGGAGGAAGTTTGTTTGGCCGTGGGTGAGGTGATTGGGCACGGGGCAATCAAGTCGGCAGCTCGTATGAGTGGAGCTGTCGTCTTGTTTGTTGAGAAAGTGGAGCAGGCTCAGCAGCTAGTGGAGCAGCTAGTGTCGCTGCTCACATTTCCAGCAACAAAAATAACGCTGTCAAATGTTTTTGGTAAGAGAACTGTCTCGACACGGAAAGGTGGTGTCACCGATCAGAAAAGTTCCGTCCGGGTGTAACCCAGCTGGTGAGGCCGCGGTGGAGGAACCTGCGGTGGTATTGGAAGAGCCAGTTGAAGGTATTGTTGAGAGTGGAGAAGCTTTGGAAATGAGTGTGTGTGTGCAAAAGGATGAGAACACGGTGGTCTGCGGTGATAGGGTGAATGGTGGTGAGGGTGAAAGTGAAGTGGGGGAGAGAAGGGGTGTGCAGGGAGAGCAGGAGGAGGTGAGGCGCGATAAGGAGCATTTAGTGTGTGGAGATCAGGGAGAGAAAAGAGAGGTGGAGGTAGGTGGACAGAGTGAAGGAAAGAACAGTGTAGAGTCTTTTTTTGGAGCTGGAGTGGAGGGAGAGACAGGTGAGGCAGAGGAGGTGATGGAGCTAGAGGCTTCTGCCCCGACAAAGAGGCGAAGCAAAAGGAAGAACGTGGTGGCTGCTGTGCAAGCCAGCAAGCAGACCAGCAAGCTGGCTGCAGAGAGTAAGGAGCTATTGGACAGTAGTGACAATGAGAGCTGGTTCTCTGACACCAGCGAGGCATCTGTATCACAAATGACTAGTAAAGAACCGAGATAGCCTGTAGAGTCTTACAGAACCTTTTTACGACAAACTAAAGGATTGAGAGGAGTAAAAATCGAGAGTTGCTCCTATTACCAATGCAGAGAAAAAGCGTTTTTTTGAAAAAATTGGGGAAAGGTTGGGTGATTGTGGGTCTGAGGATTATGTTTTTATAGGTGGGGATTTTAATTGTACCGAAAACGAGTTTTTAGATCGTAATCATGCAGAGCCGCATCGGGCGGCCCAACATGCTTTGCGGCAGCTGGTCTCGTCTCACGGCCTGGTGGACGTATGGAGGAGGATGCACGCAGGCTCCAGGCAGTACACATGGTCCCACATTAAGGAAAACCGAAAGTATGAGAGCAGTATGAAAGTATGAATGATTTCCCCGCAATCGATTTATATATACAGGGTTTGGACAATGAAACTGAAACACCTGGTTTTAGACCACAATAATTTATTAGTATGGTGTAGGGCCTCCTTTTGTGGCCAATACAGGTCAATTTGTTCGGG
>JAHHUM010000505.1:0-65365 GCA_036173005.1 Crenichthys baileyi | reverse complement strand
CAATAACTGGATTGTTGCCTTAGTGCTAAAAGTGCCCTTAGCTCTCAGCAGCTGTCATGTCCTTAACTGACCTAAAATTAAAGTAGCTTATACTGTGGAAAATTCTTTCTGAATCTGAATCTGAGTAACCCCTATGATTAGTGCCAAAGGGATGACAGACGAAAAGGTCCAAACAAATTATTAGTTAAAAGCTGCTTAGATAAAAGATGGATCTCACAGATTCAGAAAAAAATAGCTATAGTAATGTAACAGCTGGCCCAACATCAAAGAAAAATGAGAAGGCAACAGACGAAACAGTCTGAGTTGAGCCGAATGAAATGGAAACTACAGTGGGACATGAACAATTTAAGCAAAGTGGGGCTATGTGCTAGAATAAATCATCTGGGTGCCTTGGATAGAGAAGTATGAAAAGAAGAACAAGGAGTCCAGGAATGCTAATTCTCTCTAGTTGTAAAGTGAGTTGAGATGCCATCAGGCACCACAAATCAGTAACAGAGTCAAATGGGGGACAGGCACAGGATTTGTGAATGGATGTACTGGTGTATGCAAACCAACTTGCTGAGTACAGCAAAATATGTGAGGGACTAAATCAAAGAACAGTGATTAAATAGTTTTGAACATGAAGAAGAAAATAAAAAATAGAGAGAAATAATCAAGCAACAAAACACAAATCTAGCAACAATTATTAAACAGTGTAAATGAAACAAAATCCCTTTTCAGGGAAACTTCCATGTTTTGATTATTTGGAACTTCGGACTTTCCATGCTGCTCTTTAGCACACTTGTACTTATCTACTTTACAGGACAGTCATTAGCCAAAGTGTCATGTCGGCTGTCCTCCTCAAAGTGGCTCAGGACCAATTAAAGTGTCGCCTTTGGAAAAGTTCTGTGTATGTGTGTTAATGGGAAAAGGCCGCCCACACAGCATAGCCTCATTTTAGAGGCTGTTCATTACTTTCATTCCCCACTCAATCATTTGAAGGAACTGTTCATTTATTGCTAATCACACCTCTTCATACTAAGCAGTGTCGACATTTGAAACTGTAACATTACCTTCATACAATAATATTTTAAGAGAATATATTTCCTCATTTATCCATGTCACACTGGCAATTTTCAAATTATGTTTTTTCTGCCTTCAGTGGAGTCCTTGTTCCTTTAAATCCCACTGCTAAGCTTACACTCCTCTGTTCTGAGCTACAGTGAGCTTGTGTTTCACTTACTTTAAAAGGGTATGTAAACACCACACTGAAAATGATCTTCACAGAGAAAAACACAGTGCAGAGTACTGAATAGGCATGTGAAATAGGTTGGGCTGCAACACAATCTTTCAGCCATGGCATCATGGCTGCTGTTACTCTTTGCAAAGCTAAACTGCATAACACAAAGAATATTTGTGTATTATTTTTGAGTTGTGAAAGCAGTTTTTGTAAGATGAAAATCTTTTACTTATTCCACCAGCATACAATGTCTTGCAGAAGTATTTACACCCTTGAACGTTGTCCACATCCATGTTACGACAATCTTCCATGTATATTGTGAATATGCACAGTTCCTTCAAATTACCCAGGAGTTTCAGTCTGGTCCATTGGGAATGAGATTTGTGGGACCTCTCATGTAGAAGCAAGGCAAGTTTATTTGTCAAGAACATTTCAGCAACGACACATTTTAAAGTGCTTTACATGATGAAAAAAAGTACATGACACTAACAAAAAACATTAAATAAAGGGAAGTGAAGAAAAGTTGGACTCCAGGCTAAAATCACTGATGTTTTAGTTAATGGTTTAAATAGAAGAATCAAAAACAACTCTGAACAAATGGGATTTCAACCTTGACTTAAAAAAGCAACTGAAGAACTGATTGCTGCTTCTCCATGTTTGGTTCTGAGGATACAGAGTAGACTTGAACCAGAAGACCGGAGTGGTATGGAAGGTTAATACAACAGCAATAAATCTTTAATGCATTTTGAAGTCTTTTAAAGTCTCTGAGATACTGGGAGCTAGTGTAAGGACTTTGGAACCTGGTTGATGTGCTGTACTGTCATAGTTTTAGTGACAACATGAGCAGCAGCTTTCTGGATCAGCTGCAGCTGTCTGATTGACTTTTTAGGCAGACCTGTGAAGGCACTGTTGCAGTAATATATTTGACTAAAGATAAAAGGCATGGATGAGTTTTTCGAGATCCTGCTGGAACATTAGTCCTTTAATCCTGGAAATCTTCTTCAGGTGATAGAAGGCTCACTCATCTATGTAACTCTGAAGGTCTGTCCATCTCTACACCCAGATAGGCCTGATCTGTGTTTTCTAGCTGTAGTAACTGAAGCTCTGTGCTGACTCTTGATCCTTTGGGCCAAAAATAATCATTTCAGTTTATTTTTTATTTTTTATTTATTAAGATAATATTTAAAGAAATATTAAGGAAATATTAAAATAATATTTTAGGAAATATTATTTTGAATAAGAACCAAACCTTTCTGGATAAATGGGTCTCAGTGATGTTTTATTAGTTATCAAGTCTAGCACATTTTAAGGAATGTTTAAGGAAATATTACTTCCTAGATTGGAAACTAACAATCTGGGTAAATGATCTTCAGCTGACTCATAAAGTGGGCAAGCATGTGTTCTTAGCTGTTAGCGGTTGGGGGTAACAAAACAAAAAACACCCTTTAACTAAAGTTTGTCTTAACTTTAAAAACACAACACCGAACAGATCCTTAGCTGAGTGCTAGTCTGCTAGCACTTACTGTAGCTGAGTTTCTCAACTCAAACAAAAACAAATGTCATTAAACAAACATCATTTAGCTTAAACTAATCTTCTCTGCCCAAACACTTCCTCTTACGTGAATTGTGCTGAACAAAAAGTTGTCCTGTGCGTTGAGGAAAACAGCCACGTGTTGGTAAAAAAAGGGTTGACGTGCAGCTAACCTCCGTTGCTGTACGCAGGAAGGCGTGTGATGTTGTCCCGGCCTTGGGGGAAATCCGATTTGATTAGGGCTGCTTCTGGAGGCCTCAGAAGAAAAGCCAAGTCAAGCTTGTCTCATTACACCCTTTATATGAATGAATGCCGGATACTCGAACAGCAAATCATTACTTAACTTTGTTGCATGTGATCGTAGTCACATGTGATATGAATACTTTTGTAAGGTAAGCATATAGTTACAAAGTCTAGAACGAAATCCAATTCAGGTCTACAGCAGGGCTTAAATTTTCTGTGTACAGAGACACGTATCATCATTTAATATTTTGAAAACCAAGTGTCCTCTTCATTCCACTTCAGAATTAAGATCTACTTTGTGTTGGTCTATCACGTAAATCCTAATAAAATACATTGCAATTAGTGGTTGCAACATGACACAATGTGAAAAAGGGTAAGGGGTGTGAATAATTTTGCAAGGTGCTATCATTTTCCTCACAAAGACATCTCTTCAAGCTGATCATGTTCTTAATGTTTATCATTATAAAGAAAAATACTGTTTTAAGTGTTAGACAGTCATAATAAGGGGAAAGTATGCTAAACTAGCAGAGGGGAGGATGTTGGAGGAAACTCATGAGGCCACAGCAACTGGTGGGTGACCAGTTAAAACAAACGTGGTGCTCTCTCCAAACATCAGGCTTCAGTGGCGAGATCAGACTCTAGAGATAGGGTGATGGCAAGAGACAGGTACCTTACAGAAATGTCTGCTTATGAAATGAGATTAGAAATGACAGTTACTGACAGCTTTTTGTCAATTGCTTTTCTGTTTGTTTTGATTTTGATTTTGTCATATTTTTTGTGCCTTTTTGTGCTCCTTTTACTGATTTCTTTGTTTGTTCTCGTTTTAGTGATTTCTTTGTTTACAATTTCCATTTTCTTAAGCAACGAACATGATATAACATTTTTCGTTTTAAGTCCTGTAATCTTCACTTTACATTTAGTCAGTTTAGTTGCTTTATTTTCACACCATAAACTTCCCATGAAAATAATTGCTTCTTCTTCTAAGCCTCTGGCCATTGTGTTATTGAAATGCATTAGTTTAAAGCGCCTGATGTCAGTCAGTGGTGTTGGTAATAGATTAAAATAGAGTTGTGTCCAGCTCAGAGAGGTATTGGTCTGTGGATTGGAGGCAGATGCGCTCTGCTCAGCACTCAGATGGATGCTCTCATTGGTACCATGTGTGTTGGAGTCCATTTATGTGTGTATGTTAGTGTTCTGGTGAAAAAATGTTGGTTTCTTTTATTGTAACTGTAAATTATATTGTGGAGATCTAAAAAAAGGCCCCAAAGATTATAAAAAAAAACAAACTGAAGTATTGACTTGAAGATGCGTTAAACGTAGCTTTAACTTCAGAATCAGTAAATTTACATAATTGTTTAGATTATCAAAACATGCTCTCCTTCCGACCTGAAACATGATTAAATGTAATTAAAAGCTAATGCCAGGATTAGAAATAAACTCTTTCAGGTTCATAATTTTAAAAGAAGATACAAACTTCCATTTGTGCCAGTCTTTATAATCTATTTCCTCTTTTTTGCCTTGTGCTAAATTAAGATTTGCATAATTGACTATTTGTTTAAAAACTAAAATCCGGTTGCGTTCAAAATGATAGCAGTGTGTTTAAAAAAAGTTAATCAATCTTAAAATTATTATAATAGTTTTTCTTACACAGAAACACATTGGGGATACTGCACATTCAATTGCAAATGAAAGCATAAAGACACATTTATCAAATGTGTCATCACGCTACAAGAAAATGAGGGAAAAAAAGAATATTAGTATCTACATCTTCCTTTACAAAGTCAAACATTTATTTTAAAATGTGAAACCTGCTTAAACATTTAAGGTTCCCTGTGAATCATTGAACTAATACTTAGTGGTATAACCACTGTTTCTGAGAACTGCTTCACATCTGTGTTGCATGGAGTCAACCCTCTTCTGGCACCTGTCAGCAGGAAACTCTGCAGTTTCTCTACAGTTTTTGGTTTTGCCTCAGGAATAGCATGTTTGATGTCACCCCACAAGGTGTGGAGATTGGGCTGCCCACTCCATAACTTTAATATTTTTGCTCTTGAGCCAGTGGTTCTTAAATTATTTTCTGTTCTGCCCCCCATTGAAGATTGTATATCCGTATTTATAACATGGTCCAAAACCTTGTTAAATGCAGGGCTCATCTGTTGCACTGCTAGTGTTTCTCTGTGTGCGTCCACTGTGCATTTGGCAAAACTCCCTTAATTAGTGGCTGCAGTCCTTTGAGTTTTCCCCCCATGCTCTGTGCTCTATAGGTGCAAACACTAACACAATTCTCACATTTTAATCCATGTGTTGTCAGGTAATCATTTATAAGGCCAAATCGATTTTCAGTTGTTGCTCTGCTTGTGGTTTATTGTGTCACCCCCAAATAAGTCAGAGTCCTCCGACATTCACATTTGTTCCGTGCGTGCACAGTATTTTGTGGACAAAAAAAAAGAAAAGGCTGCTCTAACGGCCCCCTTGTTGTGCGACAGTTTGAGAATGAGCCAAGATACTGGTATGTTTTGTGTTATTGTCTTGTTGAAACTTTAGTTTCAAGGGGCTTTCCTCTTCAGTATAAGGCAAAATGACCTATTCAAACTCAGCCATGATCCCTGGTATGTGATAAATAGGGATTATGGTATGAGAGACATGCCCACAACGTGATGCCTGAACCACCATGTTTCACAGCATATTGGGCCTTGAATTCAGTGCTTGTGGGTCATTTGACAAACCGTCAGCCATTCCTTGACCACCCGCCAAAAAACAAAGTACTTTTTTCAATCCACAAAATTTGGATTATTGTGCCATCCATTCAAATCATAGTTTTTTTTGTTTCCCTCCACGTCTTTCTGGATTTGGTTTCCACAGTTGAGCACGTTAAATCATTTTAGCCCATTATTTTACGCACTCCTTATGTGATCAACGTAGGAAAAAACTAAGGAGACGGTGGTGGATTTCCCCACCACACTGACAGCGGTGAACATCCAGGGAACTGACATTGAGATGGTGGAAGAACCTGGATGTTCACCTGAACAATAAACTGGACTGGAGTAACAACACTGATGCTCTTTACAGGAAGGGTCAGAGCAGACCCTACTTGCTAAGGAGACTGAGATATTTTGGGGTGCAGGGGGTGCTCCTTAAGACATATTTTGGCTATGTGATGGCATTGGTTATCTTCTATGATGTTATGTGTTGGAGAAGCAGCTTATCGACAGCTGAGAGGAAGGACTTCAGCAAAATGGACAATATCTGCCACCCCATGCATGAACCTGTTGCAGAACAAGAAAGCTCCTTCAGTGAAAGACTACTGTACCCTAAGTGAACAAAGGAGCGTTATTGCAGATCCTCCCAGCACCTGTTAGACTTAATAACTATCACTGCTCCCAACAAACTCAATAAGTGTTCAACAAGTCCTTGAATTGTTTCTATTACACAGAGTCAGCAGCATGGATGTCTTCATTGTCTGTTGTTTTTTTTTATAACTAATAAATGATATGCCGTGTAGAAAAATAATGTCTATCAAAAACAGTGATTGTTCTGGTAAGTGAGGTTCGACTGCTGTTATGTTGAATACAACTACATTCATACATCACAATGAGAGTGCCTTTAATTTTTTGCAATATCTCTTTGACAGAAAGATCAATAACTTCTCCAACAAGAAGAATCTCTATAACTCATGCTTATAATGTATGGCATAAACCAATATTAAGTACAAAAATACTCCACATACACCCAAACCAGTTTTCTCATAGTCACAGAATGGACGCTTTTCTCCATTTCCTATATTTCTATTATTTATTGTCAATTTTGCCCATCAGTTTGCCACTGAAGTTTATTGCTTCCTTTCGGTTTAGGTTATGTATGAAACCTTGAATTATCCAAACCAATAGACTTGGTTTTCTATTTAGTAGCTTTGCGTGAATGAATGAATGAATGAATGAATGAATGAATGAATGAATGAATGAATGAATGAATGGATGAATGAATTTACTTTGAGCATTTAAGTTATTGGTTGCTGGAGTTATTTTATACATTTGGTGTTACACCCTGTGCCTCCTAGACTTCTATTCCAAGGGGTGTAACACAGGGATTAGCACATACAGAAATTATGCTTTATGGTGTAACAATTCATTTTCTTTCTTTTTTAGTTGTGCTAAATAAAACAAACCTAAGTAAGTAAAATTCTTATTTTTGTCAAATTATTTAATTTATTAAGGGAAACAGCTGTCCAAACCAATCTGGCCCCATGTGAAAAAAGTCATTGTCCTGTAAGCCTAATAACTGCTTGTGCCGCACTTGTGGCAACAACTGCCATAAAGTGTTTTGGAGTGTTCAACACCCCTGGGGAGGAATCTTGACCAGCTATTCTTTGTAGAATTGTTTTAATTCAGCCACATTATAGGGTTGTAGGGTTTTTGAACAAGAACACCCGGCTTAAGGTAGACTTTGACTAGGCCACTCCAAAACCTTCGCTTTGTTTTATTATTTTTTTTTGTTTTTTTAAACATAATCAGAGGTTGAACTGCTTGTGTGCTATGTTTAGTGTAATGCAGCATAACCCAAGTGTGCTTGAGCTTAAGGTCACAAACTGTTAAAAGGTAATTCTTCTTCAGCGTTTTCTAGAAAAGAGCAGGATTCTCTGACTATCAGAACCTGATGTTGTTTTAGCTGCAGGTTAAAGACGTTTCTGGCAGCTGCCAGGATGGGATGACTAAACTATGACAGTTTCTCCAGGGCTTCTGTGGTGTAGAAACAAACATAAAACCATAAGAAAATGGCCTTGTTTTAGAATATTTTGGCATGTAATTTGCTTATTTGTGTTCTTTACTTATACCATCCTTAATTATCTGGCTGAATCTTAGCTACTATCAGCACATTTGAATACTGGCACGCATGCACATAAATATAGTGGCTAATGCTGAACAAGCAGTATAGTGGCACTCATGTGAATTCTTAGAAACAAATTATCCCTCTAGAATGGTGTGATTGTTATCTTCTATCTAGTCATTTATGGTCTATACCAGGTTATCCTTTCCTGGGTTGAAGCTCTCATTGGGCTAGAGGCAATTTACACCTTGGACAGGTCCCCAATGCATGAACACACTCATCCCTAAGGGTAATTTAGAGAGAACACATGACCAAACATGCACATTTTTGGACTAAGGGAGAACAAACATTCACAGTGAGAACATGCAAACTCCATGCAGAAAGATCCGAGGCTGGGATTTAAATCCAAGCCCTTCTTGCTGCAAAGCAAACAACTGTTCAACCATGCAGCTGTGGTGGCTATGTTAACTTGTGAAATTCTACAAATTCATTTTGTGTAAAAGTCTAAAATATGTAAAAAATATTTATGCAGATGGCTCAATAAATTAGAATATCGTAGTATATTGTTAAGTCGTTTATTTATTGTAATTCAGCTCAAATATATGAACTAAAAATGTATGAAACTTGTATAATTATGGCTTACAGGTAATAAAAAACATAAATTCTACTTTTTAGAAAATTTGAATATTACATAAGACCAGATAAAAATTATTTTTGATGCAGAAAAAATATGTTATGGCCTACATAATCCTAGGAAACATTGCTGACCTGACAGTTGCTTAACAGTCGTTGACACCCTCTGCGAGGGGGTTGAACCACAATAGGCCATCGGTAAAGAAGCAGGGTCTTTACAGAGTTCTGTTTCAGACATAATAAAGGAAAACTAAGCAGATGGAAAAAGTTTGGTTGAAAATAGTGCACAAGTAAAAGGAATAACTGTAGCCTCCATGTAGATTGTGTCAGGATCTGTGCTTTGTCTGTTTGTTTTGGTGCGTTTACTGTGCTTAGCATCTAGATGGCATGGAACCTGGAGGAGAGGTGACAGGTGTTCATCATTCCCTTGATTACCTGCTGAGGAGTATATTAGGAGGAGGCTGCCAGCAACTCACTGCAAGAGTGTTGTCCTTTAGTGGTACAGCTCAAGCCACATTATCTTATCTTGTCTTGTTCTTGCCTTGAACTCTAGTAATTTGAATTTGTTACCTTGCAGGATTACCTGAACGTGACCTTGCCTTTGTGTGGATCTCTGCCTGGATTACTCACTTCTGGAAAGAAGCTATCCAGCTCCATGATCAAAGACTCTAGCCTTTCGTTACTTCATTGGACCACACCGGTTGGCAGCCTCCTGAAAACTTCGCTCCTTGGATCAACCTTCAAGAACCCTGTCCACCCTCCTCCTTCCACTGCACCCACTCCCGAAACCCCGGATCATCTTATCATCCAGGCACTCCATTATCCACCATTTTCTGTCTCAGGGGTAAACAGCTATTTGGTCTCTCTGCACCACCCTCTGGCGGATCATTCCACCAACCCAGTTAGGCTGAATTATTATTCTTTAAGTATTGACCCTAAAGTATTCCCTACTCACCATCCTGTTTATTTTACAGTTGGTTTCCCGGTTCCAGTTCCCCAGCACATTTCACTACTCTGTAAATAAACTCTTTACCGTAAAACTCTGTCTCCTGGATTGCTTTCTGCATGTGGGTCAAATCTGTTAAAAACGATATGACAGATTGTGAAGCAAAGCACATTCAAGTGTTTGGGGGAGATTCACAACATTTAGGCAGTAGCTGGGGTTGAGGTTCGAGAGCCACCACACAAAGATGTGCCCAGGGCTACAGTTGTCACAGCCTTGTGTTAAGCCTCTATTGAACCAGAGACAACATCTAAAGCACCTTACCTGGGTTAAGCAGAAAAAGAAGGGGGCTGTTGCTCAGTGGTCAAATGTCCGCTTTCCAAATGAAAGAGAATTTTGTCTTTTTTTTTGGTAATCAATGTTCCAGATGTGGAGAGAGTGTCAGGATCTGCCATTTTGGGTTTTGCGTTTGTTTACTTTCTCAGTTAGGTGTTTCTATTCCTTTGGGTTTAGTAGTTACGTATGTTTGTTCCTTCGGTCATCCTGATAGTTGTGTACTCTCTCCTGCCACTTAGTTTTAGTAGATCTTTTTCCCCTCGCCCATAGTTCCCTTGGTGGTTGCTTTGTCATTTATTTATTACTTAGAATGGTTTTCTCCTCTGGTTATTATTAGTACAGTTGTCCTTGCTTCTCTGGGTTTTCTAGTTTAGTTTCTAGCTTAGTGTTTCTGTGCTTGTTTACTGTTAGGTTATTCTTACTGCATTCTTCTAGATTATTAGTTCCTTAGACCCCCTTTTGTTATTTACCCAGTTGCTTGTTTCCCTTGAGATTAGTTGTTCTTTCCCAGACTTGCTCTTTAGTATAGTTCCTCTTGTCTCTGCTTTGTCTAGCTAGTGTTCCTTCCAGATTTAGCCTTGTGTTTTATGTTTAGGCTTCCTTTCCCTAAAGTTGTCTTTAGTTTAGTTTAGTTTTCCCCTCCTGTCTCTGCGTTCTCTAGCTCCTGTTTCAATAGTAACATATTCCCTCAGTTCCCTGCAGCCTGGTCCACACCTGTTTTATGTTTCCTCTAATTACCTTCCTCCCTGTCTCATTGGTCCATACTCCACTTCCCTCAGCTTTTAAGCTCTCTTGTTTTCATTGTTCCCCGCTGGTTGCTCACGTTAACAACCCTAGTTGTCTTCCCGAGTTTCTCCTAGCGGTTTGTTTTCTGTTCGCCTCCTGAACTTGTGCTCTCGGATTACCAGTCTGTAAGTCTACCTTCAGTTTCATTATTAAAAACTTCATCTACTCACCATGCGGCCTCCTCTCCATGTTCTGCATCCCGGTCCTGCCTCCAAACCCAAAACCCTGACAGAAACAGGATAGAGGCACAGAATTTTTGTAGCCTTTTCATCACCAGGGGCGTCATGTACGAAAGAGTGCACAGCTTTTATACTAAAGGTTTGCGGTATGGAGAAATTCTGAAACTTGCGGCACACAAAAAAATCTGATGTACGAAACTGTGAGTAGACGTGTTACTGCACACACAGCCTTCATACATCCCAATTTACGGTGGATTTGACGTAGCTGCAGGTGGCACTTGGACTTGCTTGGTCCCCGACTGGGGGACTAGGAGCCAGCCATCGCCACGGAGGTTTGTTCCCAACACAACTATTATTGTTAGTTTAATTATAATTAATTTGATAGTATAAAGGAATCATGAGTTGAGGAGGCCATCGTGCCACTACATTTGCGCATCATAAATAGGTTGCACATAAATTGAATTAAATTTATATTCATAAAAGCATTTTCACTTAGAGCTGGTGCTCTTATAGCAGTATGAGTGCATGAGTGGGATGACTTTTAATTACCTGACCTGTCAGTCAGCTCTATCTGAACAGCTCTGGTTGAAAGGACGACATCGTGGTGAGAACTGGAACTGGTGATGCGTGGTTCCTCTTGGTTTGCCTCTGTAACACTAAGGCCAGCTCCGTGCAGAGCTCCAAAATAATTTTCCTGGGCACTCTAAACTTACTGATAAGCCATGCCTCACCATGTGCCAGCGATGTCCTCCAGCTGTGCCAAAGCTGCCATCGTTCCACAAATACACACAACTTTACGCAGCTATTTATGGACGTGTGATTGTCTCCAGCTTGTCAACCGTAGGAATCATCTAACCTAACTTGTTGAGAACTAATCTGCTGATCCGACCCAGTTTTCTCCCAGTGAGAATTAAAGTGCCCCTTAGATGATTCACATGTATTGTATGCTCTTCAGAGCACAAACCAATGCACATTTACATCTACAGGTGACAAAAACAGGACGTTTCCATCCGACTCGGTTGTTTTCATCATTTTTCTGAGGTGTGTTATGTTATTGTATGAGGTTAAATGTGATTCAGTTTCATCGCTTAGGTTTAAACCTTAAAAGCTGAAACTCATGAAAAAAGCTCCATGAATTAAATATAGCTGAATGGAGTCATATTTCAGTGGATTTGGGTGAGTTTTCTGTAGTTTATTATTGTCGATTGAAAACATTTGTGTGGCTTCCACACATTTTCATGGCAGGTTAAAGGTTTGCGTGGAAATATGCACACTTTCAGGCTGCATTCATTTTTGTACATGCCAAGTTGTACGTAAAACATTGCGCCATCAGATTTTTGTGCGTAAGTACGCTTCGTACATGAGGCCCCTGGTGTTGGTCCATTGCCTTTTATCAAGTCCAAAGTCAGCACAGCTGTCTATTATACAACAGCAAGGACCTTCATTCCTCTCTTAGTAGAGAATCAAATTTAATTTCCAACAGCACCTGTTCACACTACAAAAAGCACCATTACCCGCTTTAATGACCATGGGATCACTGTGCTTTATTGGCCAACACACTCACCTGACCATAGAGAATCTATGGCGTGTTCTCAAAGATGATCTGAAGGCAGATATTAAAGCAAAGAAAACAAGCCCTAACATCTTAGCAGAGCTGCAGGAAGATTATCTCTGTGCCACCTTGCAATGATGCAGTAATTGATGAAAAAGGATCCTCGACCAAGCACTGAGTGCATATACTATACATTACTTAGAAATACGTTTTAGTTCAGTTCTGTTTTATTGATCTTATGTAATATTGCATTTTTCTGAAAAACTGAATTTGAGTTTTTTAATTGACTGTGAAATATAATAATAAATAATGACATAAATATTATATAATATATGGGATTCAGCTATTTAATTTAATACTGAAGTAAAACACCTTTCCCGAACAGGGCGGGCAATGGGGGTCTTGGCAGGAGGGCCAGAAACAGAAACAAAGTTCAGGCGGGCGACCATGAGGTCGTCCCCAGCAGGCACAGAGTTCAGGCGGGCGACCAGGGGGTTGTCCCCAGCAGGCACAGAGTTCAGGCGGGCGACCGGGAGGTCGTCCCCAGCAGGCACAGAGTTCAGGCGGCCGACTGGGAGGTTGTCCCGAGAAGGCACAGAGTTCAGGCGGGCGACCAGGAGGTCGTCCCGAGCAGGCACAGAGTTCAGGCGGGCGCCAGTGAGCCAGGGCCTCATAGACAGGCTGTGAGCCAGGGGAACCCTCGGAGGCTGAAGCAGAGCCTGGCGAACCTTCAGAGGCCGAAGCGGCGCCTGGCGAACCCTCATCTCTGAGTTCAGAGGCAAGAACGAGGACAAACTGTTCCTTGAACCCCTCAGGAACAGGGTCCAATGGCGCTTCCTCCTCGAACCCCTTGTCTCTAAGTTCAGAGGCCAGAACGAGGACAAACTGTTCTTTGAACCCCTCAGGAACAGGAACAGGAACTGGGTCCGGCAGCGCTTCCTCCTCGAACCCCTCATCTCTGGGTTCAGAAGCCAGAATGAGGACAAAACTCTCAGTGGCGTGAACAGAAGCTGAGGCGTCGCAGAGACCCTCAGTGGCGTAAATAGAGGCTGAGGCGTCGCCGGGACCCTCAGTGGCGTGAGCAGGAGCTGAGGCGTCACCAGGATCCTCAGTGGCGTGAGCAGGAGCTGAGGCATTGGCGGGACCCTCAGTGGCGTGAGCAGGAGCTGAGGCGTCGTCGGGACCCTCAGTGGCGTGAGCAGGAGCTGAGGCGTCGGCGGGACCCTCAGTGACGTGCACAGGAGATGAGGCGTCGCAGAGACCCTCGGTGGCGTGCGCAGGAGATGAGGCGTCGCAGAGACCCTCAGTGGTGTGCGCGGGAGATGAGGCGTCGGCGGGACCCTCAGTGACGTGAGCAGATGCTGAGGCGTCGCTGAGACCCTCAGTGGCGTGAGCAGAGGCTGAGGCGTCGCCGAGACCCTCAGTGGCGTGAGCAGAGGCTAAGGCGTCGCCGAGACCCTCAGTGGCGTGAGCAGAGGCTGAGGCGTCGCCGGGACCCCCGATGACTTGAGCCGAGGCGCCCCTCTTACGACGTCCTCTGCGGCGTGTGGAGGAGGTTGAAGCAGACTTGGGGTCAGGCGTCATCTCAGGCTGTGGTGAGACAGGCTGTGGTGTGTCAGGCCCTGAGTCAGGCTGAGGTGTGTCAGGCTGTGGAGTGTCAGGCTGTGGACCTGACGTGGGCTGCTCTGCAGTAGCTCTCTGGAGACCTGACGTGGGCTGCTCTGCAGCAGCGCTCTGGAGACCTGACGTGGGCTGCTCTGCAGCAGCGCTCTGGAGACCTGACGTGGGCTGCTCTGCAGCAGCGCTCTGGAGACCTGACGTGGGCTGCTCTGCAGCAGCACTCTGGAGACCTGACGTGGGCTGCTCAGCAGCAGCTCACTGGAGTCCTGGCGTGGGCTGCTCAGTAGACCTGACGTGGGCTGCTCAGTAGCAGCTCCCTGGAGTCCTGACGTGGGCTGCTCAGTAGCAGCTCCCTGGAGTCCTTGCGTGGGCTACTCAGTAGCAGCTCCCTGGAGTCCTTGCGTGGGCTGCTCAGTAGCAGCTCCCTGGAGTCCTGGCGTGGGCTGCTCAGCAGTAGCAGTACCACCGTTCTGGAGACATGACGTGGGCTGAGCTGCAGCACCGCTCCGGAGACATGACGTGAACTGAGCTGCAGCACCGCTCCGGAGACATGACGTGAACTGAGCTGCAGCACCGCTCTGGAGACATGACGTGGACTGAGCTGCAGCACTGCTCTGGACATGGCGTGGGCAAAGGTGGGCGGCAGTAAAACTGCCTTACTGCAGTATCATAATCCCTCTCCATCTGCCTGATTCTCTCCTGTAGCTCAGGAGAGGAATACATGAGGCTGGTCTTCCTGAAGCTCTTTATCTGGCGAAAAAAAAACCTTAACCGCTGCTCCAGCTCGTCAGGTGTTGCCTCAGAACACCGAGCTGGAGCGAGTGAAGACGGCATGGGCAGAGCTGCAGCGAGCCTGGGAGACAGTCCTGTGGCAGGCGAAGATGCGGGCTTACTTGCCGCAGCAGAGCCTGGGAGACAGTGCTGTGGCAGATGAAGATGCAGGCCTACTTGTCACAGCCCTCACGTCGGCTGGCAGGAAAACCACCTCCTCGCCAGCCGAACCACAGGAAGGTGCTCCGTGCCGACTTTTCTTGCGGCGGGAGGAGGGCGAGGGCTTCACTGCCGGACCAGAGTGCGCAGCCAGGGGAGCAGGCGGAGAACGGCGCTGAACCGCCTCCCGCTCCATCTGCTCCAGCAGCAATGGAGACGGCAGAACCTCCAGGTCTTGGGGCAGATCGCCTCCAATTTTTTAGCACATTTCCTCCATCTGAACGCTCAACCAGCGATCCAAAGGCGTCTGCCTCGGCCTCTCCGTGGGGGGACCGTGGTTGCGGAAACATTTCTGTAGGCTTTCGGGCCCCCAGAATGCAGATGAGCGGCATCATGAGGTAAGTGAAAAAGATTTAATACAAACTAAAATTTCAACACAACAGCAAGCTGGGCTAGACAGGCATGCGTCCAAAACGCAAGGACATGAAGCATGATCAGTAAACAAGACATGATTAGAGAAATGTTTCCACGCGAATGACAGAACAGGTGTGTAATTTATGGGTGGACCAGGTGAAACAAGACGTAGATTAATAGGTTGCAGTCATCCGAATAAATTAACGACAGAGGAACAAAACGTGGATGGAGGCAAAACAACAGAGGACTCTTGAACACAAACTAACAGAAACTAGAAAAACATGAAACAAAAGCATAACCAGATCCGAAAACCAAACTTGACAAAACATGAACAAGACGACAAAACTAAAGCATGACCAGGAAAATAAACAGAAACATGATTCAAAACTTGAACTGTGAATAAGACCAACAAAAACCCAAAAACACCCACAAATCATAACGGAGACTTTCTTTTTAAATTTCTTTAACAGTTCACTGGGAGGAAGAAGGTGAAGGACCAGAGATCACAATGTTTAAGTGATATTCCTATGACAATATTCCTTTAAGGTGACCAATTATACTTCCTTTTAAACATTTGGGATAGCTCTGTAGGCCATACAAAACATGTAAATTATATTTTTCACACAAAATCATTCTCAGATAATGATATTTTCCTTCCTTAGTTCCCCCTTATTTGAGCTGTTTTAGGGCTCTGTCACCTTTATGCAAATTAGCTGTATCTGGCAACGCCCTCCAGCCAGCACTTCGTACACTTGAAAAAGAAAACGAAACTTATAAGACACAACAATAAGTACTTACATTTATGTCATCTGCAGATTTGCCACGAACAGTAGGGACTGAATTTTTCTTCAGTTTATGTCTTTCTGCATATCCTGACGTGTTGTGACGTGAGTTCTCAAAGCAGTCCATGGTGACTAGTACTGTCTTCGGCAATGTGACTGGAACATTGCCCTCAAAAATAAAAATTAAGCCCCGAAAGTCTGTTATCCAACAGCGGGAGAATGTGCATGGACACATGTTGGTCTTGGCAGCCAACAACAGAATATCTGCCTTTTAGGGTAGCCATTGTAAAGTGCGTGTAAGGTAAAACCAGCTGGCGAAACATGATGCTTTACTCAAAATCAAGTGGGTGTAGCTACGCTTAAGTTGCTAGTCAGGGGCGGGACTCAGGTAACGTTGCTAGGTGCCAGTGTAATCGTGACGTCACAATTACACTGCTTTTGAAAGCGTGCTTTTTCTAGAAAAAAATAAAACATTCATTTATAGCCAAAAAAACTGCTGAATGGGTTTTTTTGCGTTTGGACTGTTTGTAGAAGCATTAGAGATTCAAATGGAAGTAAAAAAACGATCAAAAAGTGCATTTTGCGTAATAGGCCCATTTTAAAGGCACTGCAGGGAAAGAAGTTCAAATGGTGTATGGTGGATGTTGAAAGCACATTTATAATGCCACACATTATGACCTCTTACTGTGAAACATTTCAGATAGGTTTATTTGTAAACAGGGAAAAGTCAAAAGTGTAGGAAATACATGTTGACTGTGTATAGACAATATGCAATCAAGAACCTAGACTGAACATTTTATCAATATCATTACGGCTTTTGAGAAGCCAGAACTGCAAGAAAGGCCTGAAGTACTAGATGGACAAACTGTCTACTTTTAAGGCTATGCTTAAAACTTAACTTTTTGATAAAGCTTATAGTTAGAGTGGCTTAAATTATCCTGAGCTATCTCTGTAGTTATGCTGCTATAGGCTTAGGCTGCTGGAGGACAAAATGACCACTTTCACCCTCTTCTCTACATTCTCACACTACTCTACAATTTTGCATTATTTGCTGTTATTTCAGTTTTTTAACTTTGTTCTCTCTCTTTTCTCTACCTAGAAGCTACAACTGGCCTGACTCTGTGTCTACCTGTGACACCTTTCTGGAGAGGGGCATCGTCCAAGCTTCTGCTGGCAACAACTTAATGCTCACCCTCTACCGATGATCCACATGGCCCTGTCTACAGCTTTTGCTGTAACTAACTCTATGTGCTCTCTTTCAGACTCTAACCTTGAAAACTGGCTCAGAGTTTATCAGTTCTTTCTTTCTAGGTGAAATGACTTAAGGAGCTACATCCATTAACATTTACCTTTTCCTTCCCATAGAAAGTACTCCTGGATCAGTGCTTCTGTGTTCTTTTTGTGTCTTTGCTCTGTTCTCTCTATCCCCCAGTCGGTCGTGGCAGATGGCCGCTCACACTGAGCCTGGCAGGAGGTTTCTTCCTGTTAAAAGGGAGTTTTTCCTCTCCACTGTCGCTACATGCATGCTCAGTATGAGGGATTGCTGCAAAGTCAACGCCAGTGACTGCCCACTGTCTCTACATGCTCATCCGGGAGGAGTGACTGCTACAAATCTCTGACTCGATGCAATCTGTTGGGTTTCCTTAAATAGAAAAACTTTCTATCCAATTTGAATAAATAACTGAATCTGACTGCACTGTTCAATGATTAGGATTAATTGGTATGTATGTACCTGAGTTTTGTGAAGTGCCTTGAGACGACATGTGTTGTGAATTGGCGCTATATAAATAAACTGAATTAAATTGAATTGAATTGAAGTAGTACTTAAACTTTTGGTTTTATACTATAAGACCCTTACGATGCGATTAGAAACCTACATAATTCCCATGTTAGCAGGAGAGTAGACGCAGAATTTGGATTTAGGCCCACATGTAAGGACATCAGGGTGAAAGATTTTTTTTTCTCTGAGCAGACATTGACAGTATAAGTTCTGTTTTCTCGTACAATTTGGACCCCTAACTTGGGTCTTTCAATTTAATATTTTTTTGCACTGAAGAGCTAAAAGCAAGGGGTGATTTTGCTACTGCAAACATGTCATCGATCAGCCCTAGTAAGGCCACCAGAGAAACCAGATTTCATCCACAAAAAGTTGCGTTCCGAAACCTACCTGGTATTTTTGCACAGAAATTATAGATTTACATCCAAGAGAAAGCCTTTGTATGAGATTATTATGTTAACGGATAATGACTGTTAATGAAAATGTTGTGGGATCGTGTCAAACCATATTTGAAAATGTCAAAGAACTGAAATATTTGTGTAACTGAGTTGACTGAGGTCATGCATAGAACAACTATCTACATATACACAAGTCCTCTGGTTCTGATGGGTCATTGTCACACAGACTATCTCCACGAAGATCTAAACCTTTGTGGTTTTCTACATAAAAATATTTGTCATAAGCATGAAACCAGGCTACAAATAAAGCCACTTCTATGGGTATTTATTCCATCATGATCCAGTCGTTTTGTCTCTGCAAGTACAGTGCAGAACACAATACTGTTACAGTGCCATGCAACAGTATTCACATCCTTAGAACTTGTCCTCATTTTGTCACATGACAACAAGCATCATTTTATGTAACTGATTTAAAATGAAGTTCGAGGATTTCAGATAAATGTGGCATAATCACCTTTTATGTGACTGACAAATGCAGAATGGCACAAAATTAACAAATGAAAGCAGGGACCAATTTTCATGATGTGTGGGTTGGGTGAAGGACCAAAATGTAGAGGTGTGCTTGTTTCCATTTTCCAAGTCTACTTTTTTTCAGAACTCCCTACTGCAGCTTTAAAGATACCCAATAACTCAAAAACTTGAGGATCATGGCACCCATCATGGACCCATCATTTAACTCTTTACAAATAAAAATGTACATTGGTGCAGGTCTGTGCATGTGCATTCAATCCCCTTTATTATGATAATTTCAATAAAGTCCAGTGCACCTAATTAGTTTCAAAAGTCACTCTAGTAGTAAATTGAGTCAAACTGTGTGTATAAATCCAGCTGTTCTGTGTAGGCCTCAGAGGTTTGCTTGAGAACATTGTTGACTTGATGCCTGAATCTTTTTTCAGTTGCAAATACTGACAACACAGTCAGATCAGAATCAGAATCAGAATCAGAATCAGCTTTATTGCCAAGTTTGTACATACAAACAAGGAATTTGACTCCGGTACACTTTGCTCTTTGGTTTTTGTTTTTGCACTACAGAATATACATATTTACAATGTACAATATACACATATATAAATAAAAAGGTGCATTTGCAACATCTGTATGCTGTTTTTTGATTTTATTGAATGTTCAACAGAGAAACAGCCTGGGGGGAAACTGTCTCTGTGGGGCTGGGTTTTTTGAACAGCGCTCTGTAGCGTCGGCCTGAAGGCAGAAAACCCTAAACAGTTTATGTGCAGGGGGTGTGGGGTCTGCAGAGATTTTAGCAGCTCTTTTCTGACCCTTGACCTGTATAAGCCCGGATGGAGGGAAGGTCAGCCCTGATGATTCTCTCTGCAGTCCTGATTATTCGTTGCAGTTGGACCTGTCCTGTTTTGTGGGGAACCGAACCACACGGAGATGGATGAAGACAGGACAGACTGAATGATGGCAGTGTAGAAGATGACCAGCAGCTCCTGTGGAAGGTTATACTTCTTGAGTTGCCTCAGGAAGTACAGTCTCTGCTGGGCCTTTTTCCGAACAGTGTCTATGTGTGAAGACCATCTCAGGTCCTCAGAGATGGTGGTTCCTAGGAACCTGAAGTGATCCACAGCCGACACGGTGTTGTTTGAGGATGGTGAGGGGGGTGTATGGAGGTGGTGTTTTCCGAAAGTCCACTACCATCTCCACAGTCTTGAGTGGGTTTAGTTCCAGGTAGTTTTGGACTACACCAGTGTACCAGCCGATCCACCTCCTGTCTGTATGCAGACTCATCACCGTCCTGGATCAGTCCAAATGACAGTGGTGTCCATCTGCAAACTTCAGGAGTTTCACGGACGAGTCCGCTGAGGTGCAGTCATTTGTGTAGAGGGAGAAGAGGGGGGAGTGGGGATAGAACACACCCCTGGGGGCACCAGTACTTATTGATCTGGTTGGGGAGAAGATGCTCCCCAGTCTCACCTGCTGCTGTCGGTCCGTCAGGAAGCTGTTGATCCACTGACAGGTGGAGGCTGGGACGTTGAGCTGGGTGAGCTTCTGGTGGAGGATGTCTGGTAGATGGTGTGAAGGCCGAGCTGAAGTCTACAAAAGGATCTGGCGTAGGTCCCTGGGGGGTCGAGGTGTTTGGCAGGATGAAGTGTAACCCAAGTTAACAGCATCATCTACCGAGCTGTTTGCTCGGTACGCAAACTGCAGGGCGTCCAGTAGGGGCCTGTGATGTCTTTCAGGTGCTTCAACACCCGCGCTCAAAGGATTTCATGACCACAGACGTCAGGGCTACAGGCCTGTAGTCATTTAATCCTAGGGGTGGTGGGTTTCTTGGGCACTGGGGGGAGATGGTGGATCGTTTGAAGCAGGAGGGGACCTCACACTTCTCCAGTGACTTGTTGAAGATCCGGGGGAAATTTGGAGCGAGTTGATTTGCACAGGCTTTCAGGCATGATGGGGAGACGTTATCAGGTCCTCCAGCTTTCTTTGTTTTCATGCGCTGAAAGAGCCTATTTACATCTTCCTCAGAGATCTTTAGTGCAGGCAGAGGATCTGAAGGTAGGGTTTGGTTGCTTTGCTGGTCGAAACCTGTTCCTGAATGGACTGGAGGAGTTGGTTTTGAGGTGTGAATGGCTTCTTGTCATGTCTGCAGTAGAAGCCATTCAGAGGGTTGGCCGGGCGAGGATTTTGTTCAGGAAGGTGGTGGGGCTTCTGTAGGCAGTCAGGTTTTCAGACCAGTCCATACAGCCGAAGTGTCACCAGTAGAAAAGGCTGTTTTTCAGCTTCTCACTGTAGCTTCTCTTGGCTGCTTTGATCTCCTTTGTTAGTCTGTTCCTGCCTGCCTGTACCGCGCCCAATCTCCACTGCTGTGAGCTTCTTCCTTGTCCTGCTCAGATTTCCGGGGTGTGGAGTGAACCATGGCTTGTTGTTCCCAAAGGTGCAGAAGGTCTTGGTCTGCACACACATGTTCTCACAGAAACTGATGTATGATGTCACCACATCAGTTAGTTCGTTTAAATCAGTGGCTGAGGTTTCAAAAAACTGTCCAGTCTGTGCATTCAAAGCAGGCCCTGTAGCATCTGCTTTGATTCCTCAGTCCACTTTTTTAACAGTGTGAACCAGGGGTTTTGGAAGCTCTTAGTTTCTGTCTGTAAGTTGGGATGAGGTGGATGAGACAATGGTCCGAAAGTCCCAGAGCAGCCCTGGTAACAGCATGATATGAGTCCTTAAAAGCTGTTTTAACAGTGGGTCCAGTGTGTTTTTGTCTCTGGTGGGGACACTTAATATGCTGTCTGGTATTTTGGGAGCTCATTAGAGAGATCTGCGCTGTTAAAATCTCCCAGTATTATGATGAAAGAGTCAGGGGGTTTTTTTTTCCACGTCTGTAATCAGCTCAGCGAGATGTTTTTCCGCGGCAGGAAGTGCAGCCATGCGGTGGAAAATATGAGCCGATTATTATGAACGAGGAAAAAATCTCTCGGGGAGTAAAACGGTTTACAGATTATGGAAAAATGACTCCAGATCCGGACTACATGTTTTCCCCAGCACTTTTATGTCTCTGCACCAACCTTCGTTTATATAAAAGCAGATTCCGCCTCCTCGCTTCTTCCCTGATAGCTCCGCGCTGCGATCCGCTCTGAACAGCTGGAAGTCCGGTATCAGCAGTGCGCAGTCCGGGATGTTGTCACTCAGCCATGTCTCGGTGAAGCAGAGAACCGCTGATCTGCGGAGGTCCGAGTTTTTACCGGTGAGAAGAAGTAGCTCGTCCATCTTGTTGCTTAGAGAGCGGACATTTGCCAGATGTATTGAGGGCAGTGGTGTGCAAAGTCCTCTTTTGTGGAGCTTTACCAGGGCCCGTAGAGTGCCGCCGCTCCGCTTTTCAGAAGCTCAGTGAACCTCGGATGGATGAAAGAGAGGACTCTCTGATGTTGAGAAGTTCCTCTCTACTGAATGAGACCACCGAATTGTGGCCCGAGACCACAGTACTGTGGCTCGAAAAACATAAAAAACACACAAACTACAAAAACAAGGAGAGAGCGAAGCTCCGAGGCTGCCATCGTCGGCGCCATCTTGTTAAAGAAATGTTCAAGAATGTTGCTTATTTGAAACAGCCAGGACTTTCAGTAATGTCCAAAGATAAAACTCTGGAGATGCTGGGGATTGAACCCAGGACCTCATACATGCAAAGCATGCACTCTACCACTGAGCTACATCCCCACATAAGGAAGACGATCCAAATGTTGAAATCTTGAAGATGATCCAAATGTCAGATGATCCAAATGTTGTTCTTACATTACTGTGGTGATTCACACAATAAAACAATGTAACTTTTATCTTTTTGTATGATTCATTGCTTGTAATGAACCCATAAAGAGATGTTTAAACATGTCACAGATGTTTGAAACCGTAACTGCACCATGTGGGAAATGTTAGTCTTAGCTTCATGCTATGAACCCAAGCAGACCCTTTTTTTGTATTTCCAAGCATTTCAATGCTCACAAGCTGGCAGAGTTGCCCATTTGTTGCCACTGTGCCGAGGGCTGCAACAGAGACAAGCTGGGCTTCCTGGAAGATCCTCAGCTGGAGTGACATCAGAGCTGGTTTCAGGAAGAAACCCAGAGGAGAAAGCTCTACGAGCACCAGGGCTGTGCAAAAACAACACAGCAGGGTAATAAGACAAAGTATTCCCCAAAACCTCTAGATACTTAATACAAGCCCATCATTTGAGGGAAAATTAAAAAAAGTTAGGAAGAGATGTTTCATTTGGGTTTTAGTAAACATTTGCCTAATGGTGTAATTCCCTAAGAATGCTTATAGTAATTTCCATAAACCAAATACATAAATCGTTTTGAGTGTCATTACAGGGATGAACATCCTCTCATATGTTGGTCCAAAATGGAAAAATGCAATGAACTACTCGAAAGACAACTAACCTTTCATTTCCAGGTATTTTGGACTTTCTGACAGCGGCATGTGTCATAGGTGGACCTGAAATAATGGTCATTTTCTTCTCTAAGGGTATAACGCACAAAATATACACCTTAAGGATGTGATAAAAGTCATATCCTTCTCTACTCAATAAGACCTCTGGGAAATAACCAGACTCACAAAGGACATCTGTTTGTGTTTTCTGTCAGCAGCAGATTAATGAGATGTGGTAAAACTGCTCATCATCATTCTCTCATTAATGCCGATATTCAGTGGGCGGCTTCTTGAAAGTGTTAGTGTGCCTGCAAGCATTGCAGGGCCTATGATTTAAATTGTTGTTGAACACTATACCAGGTGACAATTTCCTTACCTTGTAACCTTAAATGGATTTGGGGATTTTTGTAAGGTGGGTTTCTGTGAACTTGTTATAATTAACAGTTTCCTTAAAAATGGCTGAAAGATGCCATATTGCAGTGAGTCATATTTTAATAAGCTCTTTTAGTGTCTATCCACAGGTTGTAGGAGATGTTCGAGGACTCTGGGCCCATATGAAACATTTGGCTGAACATCTTGAGTATGACCATTGTGGATTTTGAGACATGCTTTGGATCAATATTCTGCTGTAGAGCTTATCCTCTTTGCATGCTCAGTCTTTCTTCTTGTGGTACAGGCTGAAAAAACTCAGAGCAAGATCGATCTCTCCTTATCCAACGGAGGATCACTCTTTGGCTGAAATTCTTTTCTGTTACATCTTGATTGTGCGTTAATGCCAATGTTATCTACAAGATATGTTTTTTTTAAGTCCACAAGGCTTGTTTCCAAAATGTATGATGCTGCTTTTCTTCACATGTTGTGATGCTGAAACTTGTGTCAAGAGCACAAAATATATTCTTCAGTAAAACTCCTAATTGTCTGGGCACAGTAGAACAAAACCCAATAAGTCAGAATTTGCTTGAGTTCTTTCAAAGTAAAATGAGGGTGTTATTTTGTCCTTCATACCATCTTACAAGCAGTTGGCTCTGACTTATTTATCAGATGTATATAATGCCTTTCAATTTATGCATTTCTAATGTAAGTCCTTGACAGTTTAAAGGGGTTGCAGTTGATAAAAAAATTCAATAAGGTAAACAAATGCTGTTGTGCAAGTATATCCTAGGTTGTAAAGATAAGAGCACAGTGTCTTATAGACTTTCCGTTCTGTGTTCGTTTTCTGTACATCCTTTTATTATTTCTATCTGTTTTTCTCTGTTTTATTGTGCCTTTGTCATTCACACTAAACGTTATGCATACTCTAGCCTGAAAAAAACATGAAAGAGTCATGGTGAAGAAAATGAGGCAAGTTGGCCAACCAAACCACATTTAATAGTTTAAAAATACCAGACAACTATGAAATTAAAGAGAAATAAGAGTGCACTTCAAGAGAACCCTAATGTTCTTCCTTGCTTCGTGTTGCATTTTCCTGGAGAACATATTGTACATTCAAGGTAAATTAAAATGTAGCGCAATGAAAAAGAAATAAGTTCAAAGAGGTGGGATGGGGAGAGGAGATTAAAATCTGCATCTGTCAGATAGATGAGATCAGGGATTTGCTGTGGGAAATCACACACCCTTTCCTGAGTCGCCCCTCCATAACCTTGCCTTAGCGGAGACAAACAGGGCCATACATTTGCAGTTTGAGCTAAATATATTTGAAATTCCTGCTGGAATAGCAAAGGACACTCACAGAGGCACACACAAAGGCCGCGGATTGCATGGCAGTGGTGTTAACATGATGTCAAACTGGGTGTGCATTCATGTTTGTGGCGCAAAGCTTTCAGGTTTTATCACAGTGAAGAGGATAAAGCAAGCTGACAAGACACTATGAGGATGATATGGTTAGAATCCACACTCACATGGATGTTTTAGTTATTTTTCCCTCTAAAAATTCTTAAGACTAAAATGTTTTAGATTTTATATATACTACAGATTAAGCAAGCCCTTTTTCAAACTAAAGATAATAATACATTTTATCTGAAGGTGCCTTTCTCGGCACTCAAGGATGTATTTATCTGAAAAAAATTCATCATAATTAAAAGTAATAAACATAAAAGTTACTACATCCTTATCACGTCTCATAAATAGGTGAAAATATTCTTAGCTGAACAACTAGAAAAACTGAGTATAGTATGTGCTTCAATAACTTTAGTAACTTGAAATTCTACCTCTCGCAGCAATATTGTGAAACTTTCTTTAGCCCGGAGCAAGTTTTTAAATATTTTTGTTTTACAGTCAAGTCACAACAGTTCAATCACTTTGAGGTCTGGACACTTGACTCTGTGATTGCCACATCTTTTTGTCTGGCATTCTTGTTGGCTTATTGTTTTCTTCATAGTCTCTTTGATTCAGTTTTCCCGGACTTCAGCTATCAGAAAAAAAGCCTTAAATTTGATTCTTTGTATACAAAACAGTTTATGATCAACTCACTGACTATAAAACTGTCCAAAATCAACACTCCACCCACACCGTGCTTAATAGTAGAATGTTTTTGCTCTGACATTATCACCTTGGTTTTCATAAGTTGTGCCACTAGTTTTATCAAATGTCACTAATTTTGCTTTGGTTTTAAGCAATTCATCCATTAAGAGAGAAATCTGCCAAATTCATTTGTTGCAACGTTCCATGTACTACACAGTAAACAAATGGTTTATACAGCAGACTGTACTTGTTCAGGAAGCTTAGGACCTTCGGTGTTTGCTGCAAGATGCTGCATACCTTCTATAAGTCTGATGTGGAAGTGTGATCTCTTCTGCCACCATCTGCTGGGGTAGCAGCATCAGAGCCATGGACTTAAAAAAGCTCAACAAGCTGATAAAGAAAGCTGGCTCTGTTCTGGGGACTCCTCTGGAACCTCTGGAGATCATTGTACAAAGAAGGATTCTTCATAAGAGGAAGAACATTATGGAGAAACCTGAGCATCCTCTTCATTAGACTGTTGTACAACAACAGAGTGTCTTCAGTCAGAGGCTTCTTCTGATCTGCTGTAAGACAGACCTCTACAGGAGATCCTTTCTGCCCACAGCCATCAGCATGTACAACGGTTCTTTGAAGGAACCTGGATAATATGAGCTACAACAATGTTTAATTTCCCTTTGGGATTAATAAAGTATTTTTGAATTAAATTTTGAATTGAATTGAATATATATTGTAATTATAATCGTTCTTTATTACGTTGAATGAGAAAGACTGTGTTTAAATAATACAACTAGAGTGCAAACCTAAGGTTTAAAGTCTGCTGGTTGGTCATGGAAGATGTGATAACCTATTCCTTGGTTGCTGTAAATTAAAAATAAATACTGTACAGTTATGAAAACTGGCATACTTGGATTGAAAGAAATATTCAACTGAGTAGGGTGCTATAAAGATTTAAAGAAAGCGCATTTGTAATTGTACATGAGAAAACAACAACACACTATTTACAGATAACTGGAAAAACTGTGCAAATAGCAGCAGGGATGTAAACACTTATGAATTTGTTGGGAACAGAGATAGTTATAAAGTTTAACATCTGGTGGGAGTAAGGATCTGAGATAATGCTCCTTTGTGCACCTCTAGGGTGCAGGTGTCTGTCAAAAACTGGAACTGTTCCAGCACAGTTCCCTGTGTGGCCCCGTACTGCAGAAACTGCTGTGTCCCCCATACTCCGGGCAGCCAGTGAGGTTGTCCAGTATCCACTGGGACATATGGTGGTCCACTCCTGACAGCTTTAGCTTGTCCCTCCAGAGTAGACAGTATTAAAATCACAAAGAAATCAAAGAACATGAACCTCTCAGAGTTTCCAGGCTTTTCCAGGTGGGTCAGAGCTTGGTGCAGGAGGTAGTAGATGGCATCATCCACCTAATACCAGGCTGGTAGGCTGCCTGCAGTGGACTGCAGCGAACTGCAGTAGATCCAGCGAAGACCTCACGAGGGGATGAAAATCAACCTATCAAGGGTCTTCATCCTATGCTGGGTCAGTGCTACTGGCCTGTAGCTGCTGAGGCCCTTAGGATGTCTGGTCTTGGGCACTGGTACCACATAGGAGTTCTTCCACAGCTGTGATGCTTTACCCAGCTATAGGCTCATGTTGAACATGTACCTCATGATGCTACATAGTTGATCTGCACAGCACCTCAGGAGCCTGTAGCTGATGCCATCTTGACCTGCAGCCTTTTGCATCTAGATCTTTCATAGCTTGTTCCTCATCTGAAATTACTTACTATTCATTTGCTATAGACATATGGATTTTAAAATTTGTGGAATTTGTCTCTCAGAGTCACATTTGAAGAACTGTTTTGCAAGAAAATTAGCTTTAATAATATTTTACTTTGTTCTCTTATTGTATGCTGTCTTAAAGATCTATATTTTCTTTACTCTTCACGTTTGTCAAAACTGTTCCTATCCCAAAAACAGACTTTTTCCATTCAAAAATTTGGATTACAGTATTTACTTTAAAACAATCAATTTGGTTAGAGTTTGATTTAACTACTGCTTGTATTCGGACTGTAAATAGTCTACTGTATTTTCAGCTTTACATTGGACACACGGAGCACATACTCAAAGTTGTGTGTTTACTGTCTCCTGTATTGCAGTGCTAACTGTGCATTAGCTGCCATGAGCAGACATGTGCTGAGCATTGGCATTCTCTGTTCCAACACAACTTGATAACAATTTTTAGAAAGGGACTTGCTTGTTTCATATGTGTGTTTTGAATATGTGTGTGTGGTTTGTTGATCAAAAACACTGCCAACGCTGTCTGAATGTTTCCTCATGATGTATGAGAGGGAGACTGATTCTGTCAGCTGTGAAAAAAATGTAAGGTTTGTTCCGACTGGCTTCCCGTCACGCATAAAACCAACAACAAAATTGGTATATAATATATGCTCTTGTGTTTTGCAGTGTGTGTGTTGAAAAAAAGGCATAATATAGGAGGCAGGACAGAAAAAAACTGCTTAGTAAGGGTAAATTGTGGACCCAGTGACTGATACATGTATTCAAATCTATCGCAACAGAAATTTTTATACAAGACTTTTTTTCATTTTTCTTTGGCGTCAGCTCCATGTAAAGGAATAATTATCAGG
This sequence comes from Crenichthys baileyi, assembly GCA_036173005.1. Lineage (NCBI taxonomy): Eukaryota > Metazoa > Chordata > Actinopteri > Cyprinodontiformes > Goodeidae > Crenichthys > Crenichthys baileyi. The sequence continues at coordinate 37,152 of JAHHUM010000505.1, read as the reverse complement.
TTGCATATATTTCATGTGTTAATGTCTGCTATCCAAAGACTAAAATGTAGCATACAATTAAGAAAGTACTGCATTGTACCTTTAATGATATTATGAAGTTTTTCTTCTTCCTTTTTAGAAAAGCTTTCTAAAGGATGTTTTCCATGTTTCATGGTTGCTAAATTTAGATCTTCAGATGACAGTTATATTTACTATTGGCTGGAGGCTGGTGGAGTCTTAGGCTTAAAGAGCCGTTTGGGAGGCATCAAGCTGTTTTCTCATGCCTCTCACTCCTTAAATCCTGGCATTGAAAAAGGCTCAAGAAAAGCAATCTTTGGACTAGCTATACAAACTTAAAAATGTCATTTAATTTGAGCCCAAGCCTTTTTATACCCCAAAATTCACCTTGTGAAAAGACGGATGGAAAAAATGCCATCAATGCAAAAGCATTGTTGTGTGAGTGCACTACAGGGTCCAAAACGGAATATTTAGATACTGCTCATGATCAAATTGTCACTGCATTATTGCAACTTTGCTCCACTGGCAGATGCAAATTCCATTTGGAGCTCTGCAGGATGACAATAAAAATGGTAATTCAATAAGCAACATTTTCATGCACAGAAAATGTTGCAAATAGATGGCTTATCCTGTTATGATAATGCAGTTTTCCAATATTTATCCCACATGCCCCCAATCATGTGCAAAGATTAGCTATTCAGAGGCATGACCAGAGAAGATTGTGCTTAAGCTGTCAAACACAGAAGGTTGTTGAGGATGATGAAGGTGAATGAAGCAGCATCAGGGCGTGAAGGCTGTTACAATGAAGCAGATATTTAAAGATAGACCCAAAAAGAAGAAAGAAAAAGTGTGCCACGTACCTTCATAGACTGACAATAATCAGTCTTAGATGATGTATGTTTTATGGTAATTTTATTGAATATCTGAAAAGAAGGCACACCAAATTCTCCCAGATCAATCTTTTTCATGAATTTTTATTTCACTGTCCAGCCAGGATAGATTTTGCTCTCCAGTGTACTTGTGTAATTATTTCCTGCTGATTAGTGATCACATGATGTGTCCTTTGTGTGCCCTAAAGTGGTTATGTGAATGCTCAGAGGAAGACTTTGTGGGTCAACTGACGTGTCCGTCTGTAAAATTTATTTAAAAATGTTGGTTCTTTTACTTTTACTCTTTTTCTTTAAGTCTGGGTTTTCTAAAGTGTTATTTTAACTACATTACCTTATCTCTACAGATAGAGGACTAACCTTTACATTCTGCAATGCTTAAAGTGCCTCGCAAAAAAACCTTTTAATATTTTGTCATGTTACAACCACAAACCTCTGTGGGTTTAAATGGGATTTTTGTGTGTTTTCATTTGAATTAAACCCTCTTTACTTTTGTCACCCTAAATAAAATCCAGTGCAACCAGCTTCAAAAGTCACTTATGTGTAATTTGGTTTCAGTATAAATACATGTGTTCTTTGAAAGCCTGTGATGGTGGGAGTCTGTTCAACATTCATTAATCATGCGCTCCACAAATCTGGCATTTAGGGACAAGTGACAAGAAGAAAGTCAATGCTTATTGAACAGCATAAAAAGTCCCTGTTTAAAGTTTGCCATGATCCATGTGGACACTATAAACATGTGGAAGAAGTTCCTCTAGTCAGATGAGACTAAAATTGAACTTTTTGCCCTACAAGCCAAAAACATGTGGGAAAAAACTAACATTGTACAACACATCTTATCCACTGTGAAACATAGTGGTGGCAGCATCACGCCGTGGCGAATACTATTCTTTAGCACAGAAGAGGGCCACAGTGAGCAGAAAGATTGAACTAAATACAGGGCAACCCAGGAAGAAAACCTGGTAGTGACTGGGTCTGAGGTTCAACTTCCAGCAGGACAGTGACCCTGAACATACAACCAGAGCTAATATATAGTGGTTCCTCTGTATTAAATGAGGTATGAGGAAAAAAAAAAATATCTCATTATTCTAGCAAATAGAAATAAATTTGGTAAGTCCTACTGAACCTAAAACAGGAACGATTTAATGTTATTTAACGTCAGACATTGAAAATAAAATAGGTTGCATCTTTTTAGATGGTGTATGTAAATATCTGGTTTAACTGTAGGTGTTAGAAAAGTTTTGATGTCTATATTTGGGAACAGGACATAATAGCTGGGATTCAGTTTTGTTCTGCCAAGTAAAATTTTGTCAGTTTGTCTTTTCTGCAAATGCACCTTCTATTTTTGCTCTGATATTTTGTCATCTCTTATTTTCTATGTTATTTCTCGCTTATCTTGCAATGCTTTCAAAACAATTGCACCTCTTCTTAAAATAATTGTCTTTTGTCCATGGGTTGACCATAGAGATAAAAGCCATATCGAAGCAGATGCCAACAGGCTAAATGTATAAAACGGTAGCAAGTCATGTTCCAAGGTTGAGGTCATGCAGCATGAAACAGTTTGTGTGACAGAAGTTATAAAAACAAGACGTGATGAATGACCAGGTATACAAAATATTTACTTGCAACCTTGTCTATCTCTGCAAAGTCACAAAATATTTACTCTTTACATGAACTGATAACTAGAGAAACTCCAACAAGACAGATTGTTCTACTGGACCAAAACACCCATGTAAATAAATTCTTGTAAGGGATATGGACATATTATGTTTAAAAAACTGATGTGTAACATCTGATTTCTCACAGTAGAGCATAACAGTGTCAAAATAGCCCAAACATATACTGCAGTGGAACTGTAACCAGGCTTGGCTTATGTTAGGCATAACAAGAGATTACATTGGGCTGTCGTTCTCTAGAGCTTAAACACAAATGCTTTGTCATCATGCAACTAACTTTGCATGACCGCATATATTTTAATATTCTTTTTTCCACTTTTTTCACTGAAGGCAACTTGGCAAGGCAAGACAAGACAAGGAAGAAAAGCACATTTTTGTGACAGTTTGTGAACACTGACAATTGGACCCTTCACCATCACCTTCACCTGTGAGATTGGTTTTTGTTCAACCTTCCTATTGGATGCATGGATAGAACTTTTTGAACCACTTGCATAATGTATTAAAAACCATGACAATGTTGCCTTCTCTCTAAGTGGTGTCTTAAAGGGGACACATCCTGCCAAATCCACCTTTTTTAGTCCTTAAATACATTTTGTTTTGTACTTTAAGTCTGTAGGAATGCAGAAAAGTTGAATTTAGTCCAGGTGATCGGTCGATATCTCTATATTCTGTTTGGGTCATATTTTTCAATGTGTTCAGTTTTCTCTAAAATGACCTGCATAGTGCTTTACCGAGTCCAAGGACTGCAAAGCACTTTATTTATATCAAGCATTACATTAAAGTGTGTAACAAACTCAACTTCATATATGCCTTGATGATTGCATTTCTGGATTCATAGTTCAGCTCTTTTTGAGCTTCTATAGACCCTGACCATGGGTGCACAGATGCCTACAGTTTCTAGGCAACAGCTAACATATGAAGACATGCCCAGGCAGATCATGCAACCTTTGCTGAACAAACATCAGAGCAGCAGAAGAACAGAGCTCACTGACAGCAATTCTTCTGATGTCATACTTCTCTGAGGTATAAACTAGGGAGCATTAAGCATCAAAGACAAAGAGACAAAAAAAGCTCACTAGGAACCAGAATGTTTTTCAATCTTTTAGCTAGTAAAGATAAGCAGAAGTTCCCAACAAAGTTGGACTTCTGCCGAGAAAGCACTGTCTATTATTTTACTTTTAGGAAGATGGGTGAGTAATGTTTGTCAAATTACTATACAATTACACAATTTAACCAAGTCTGGGCATTTTGGGGTTGTTTATGCTAGGGGTGTCCTGACCTCGTCCCAGCAATCTGTTGTTGGTGAACTGTACTGGCTGCTGCAGATCACTGTCTACTTGTGTCATGTCACCAGCTCTGTGCCTAGACATCTGTGGTTGAAACAAAAGTCATTAGTCATTAAAGAAATGCAACTGGATTGTGTTACATACATAATTTTCCAGAAAGCACATCAAAACAGAAAGTAAACATGCTAGCATTGTGCTAGTAGTTTAGAAACTGCTCCACATTAAAACATTCAAGACTCCAGCTATGTTAGTCAGATCTATCTATAAAGCTATGCACAAATGGAATGATGCATTATCAGAACATTTGACCTTAATTAACCTAGCAACCTTGGGAGTAATGATCAAATGTAGTATTATTTTACCCCACTTTAAAGCTTCTGAGTTTTCAAGCATGTTCCTGCCAATGATACATTTTTATGTGTTAGTGCTCGGTTTCCGCAAAAGGTAGCCTAAATAACTCAGAACACTATTGGAGACAGGCCAACCTGGGCAAAGACAGACAACTAATAAATCAGTTCAGTTTTCTCATTGTCATTCAATCATAAAACCAACACAAAGAGATGAAGTGTGTTTAGCAGTGTACAATAAAAAAAGAACCACGCATCTGTAAGCAATAAAAAATGTATGACAACAAAAGATTACTGAGAGCATTTAGGTGTAAGAGTGTGTATTTTAACTTTAGCTACAAAAGGATAAATCATTTGAAGACAAAAACTCTATTTAACTGAAACTTCTGGAAAGATCTATGATCTATAAATATTCAGAAGGTATTACCACATACAGAACAGAAAGCTTTTATTTCCAAAGTTTATTTTAAGTTGGTATAAACCTGGTCTCCAAATCTTGAAAATCCAGAGATAATGGACTTGTCGATCCCAATATTCTCTTAGACATCCTGGAACATGCTGTAGGGATCAGGGATGCAGATTCCAGTTTGTTCGTGTAAATGATAAATCATCTTTAAACTCTGGGGTTAATTGTGGAGTACCACAGGGTTTAGTACTTGGGCCAGTTCTCTTCACTATATATGTGCTTCCAATAGGTAAAATTATCAGGCAGCATGATGATACTCAGCTTTACTTACCTATAAAACCTGATGAACCCAACCAGTTAGACTACAAGCATGTCTTGAAGACATAAAAACTTGGATGACTTTAAATTTTCTACTTCTAAATTTAGAAGTCATCTTTGGACCGGAGTCTTTGAAAAATAAACTGCTAGTCAGTCACTTAATCTGGATGGCATTAAATTGACCTCCAGTAATAAAGTAAAAACCCTTGATGTTATTTTTGACCAGGACATGTCATTTAAATCCCATATTAAACAGGTTTCTAGGATTTCCTTCTTTCACCTCCGGAACATTGCCAAAATTAGAAATATCCTATCCAGGACTGACGCTAAAAAATTTAGCGTCTATGCATTTATAGGCTGGACTACTGTAATTCCTTACTATCAGGATTTCCAAAAAATGCAGTTAAAAGCCATCTGTCATATCTTTAGATAACCGTTTGACCCACATGCATAACCACACTCAGGAGACTAAAGCAGTTTAACTGTTTTATTTAGGCTGGCCAGGTTTAGAAATACACCACAGTGGGGTAGCTCGGGTTGGTGACAAGGTTCTCAGGAACTTCTGGGAAGAAGAGTGCAGGCAGGTTAACTCAGATCACACGCTGAATTCCTTACTTTGTTTCAAGCTTTGTAATGATCCAAAACAGGGAAGGTACAGTTAGAGCCTTTAGAAGTGGGAGTCCAGGGAGTGTCCGGAAGCAGGTAGGAACAGCGCTTAAACAAAGGCAGCCATGCTTCACTCGCAGGAAGCCAGGTTTCAGAGGTAAGGAGCCAAGCCGCAGCCAAGAACGTGGAACCAGAGAGTCCGAGCTGTCAGTTTGTAAGTCTTGGGATTTAGGTTGGGGATCCGCCCACACCTCACAGGTACTAGAATCTGAAGCAGGAAAAAAAACACAAGGTAAGTCTTCCTTAACAAAGATGTCAAGAGAACTTGAGGCTTGAAGATTACCACATTGGCAAAACACTCAGGCATTGAAGGACTGGCAGCAGGCTCCTATATACTCCTCCTCAGGCAGGCACAATCAACTGTAGATCTGAAACACCTGTCACAGGATCCACTGCTCCATACTCCGCGGCGACATCTGGTGGTCCACAGAGGAAAGACAGAACCCACACTCCCAAACCCCAGCACCTTCAGCTGATTCAAAATGCTGCAGCACGAGTTCTGATGAAAATTAAAAAGAGAGATCAAATTGCTCCTATTTTAGCTTCCCTTAATTTGCTCCCTGTTAAATCCAGAATAGAATTTAAATTCTCCTTTTCACATATAATGCCCTTAACGATCAAGCTCCATCATACATCAGAGATCTGATTGTTCCATGTATTCCTAACAGAGCACTTCGTTCTCAGACTGCAGGTTTACTGGTGGTTCTTAAGAGATTCAGCTGAAGAACATTTTGGCACATCCAAGCATTGATTTCTTCTAAGCATTTACCCGCACTTGAATGGGTTCATAGTCACCTGGTAACATCGTAACGTATAGCTGTGTGTCATCTGCATAGTTATGATAACTTACGTTGTTGTTTATTAAAATCTGAGTTAGGGGGAGCATGTAGATATTGAATAGGAGGGGCACTAAGATGGACCCTTGGGGAACGCCACATGTGATTTTTGTGATCTCTGATGTAAAGTTACCTACTGACACAAAAAAGTCCCTGTCCTTCAAGTAGGAGGCCGACCCAGTTTTCCAGGCGCTCTACTAAAATGGAGTGATCAACAGTGTCGAACGCTGCACAAAGGTCCAATAATACCAGCACTGTGGTTCTTCCACAGTCTGCATTTATACGGATGTCATTGAACACCTTGACAAGAGCAGTCTCTGTACTGTGGTGAGCACGGAAGCCTGACTGGAAGACATCAAAGCGGTTGGTCATTGTTTGGAAGTTGTTTAACTGCTGAAACACAGCTTTTTCAATAATCTTGCTGATGAAGGGGAGGTTTGATATACAGGGGTTGGAAAATGAAACTGAAACACCTGGTTTTAGACCACAATAATTTATTAGTATGGTGTAAGGCCTCCTTTTGCGGCTAATACAGCGTCAATTCGTCTTGGGAATGACATGTACAAGTCCTGCACAGTGGTCAGAGGGATTTTAAGCCATTCTTCTTGCAGGATAGTGGCCAGGTCACTATGTGATACTGGTGGAGGAAAACGGTTCCTGACTCGCTCCTCCAAAATCACCCCAAAGTGGCTCAATAATATTTAGATCTGGTGACTGTGCAGGCCATGGGAGATGTTTAACTTCACTTTCATGTTCATCAAACCAATCTTTAGCCAGTCTTGCTGTGTGTATTGGTGCATTGTCATCCTGATACATGGCATCGCCTTCAGGATACAATGTTTGAACCATTGGATGCACATGGTCCTCAAGAATGGTTCGGTAGTCCTTGGCAGTGACACGCCCATCTAGCACAAGTATTGGGCCAAGGGAATGCCATGATATGGCAGCCCAAACCATCACTGATCCACCCCCATGCTTCACTCTGGGCATGCAACAGTCTGGGTGGTATGCTTCCTTGGGGCTTCTCCACACTGTAACTCTCCCGGATGTGGGGAAAACAGTAAAGGTGGACTCATCAGAGAACAATACATGTTTCACATTGTCCACAGCCCAAGATTTGCGCTCCTTGCACCATTGAAACCAACGTTTGGCATTGGCATGAGTGACCAAAGGTTTGGCTATAGCAGCCCGGCCGTGTATATTGACCCCGTGGAGCTCCCGACGGACAGTTCTGGTGGAAACAAGAGAGTTGAGGTGCACATTTAATTCTGCCGTGATTTGGGCAGCCGTGGTTTTATGTTTTTTGGTTACAATCCGGGTTAGCACCCGAACAGGTCCAGACTGCAACGAATAATCAGGTCTGCAGAGAGAATAATCAGGGCTGACCTTCCCTCCATCCAGGACTTATACAGGTCTAGGGTCAGGAAAAGAGCTGTTAAAATCTCTGCAGACCCCACACACCCTGCACATAAACTGTTCAGAGTTTTACCTCAGGCTGCCGCTACAGAGCACTGTTCACTAAAACTAGCCGCCACAGAGACAGTTTCTTCCCCCAGGCTGTTTCTCTGTTGAACATTCAATAGAGCACAAAACAACAGCATTCAGATGTTGCAAATGCACCTTTTTATTTATTTATATATGTGTATATTTGTACATTGTAAATATGTATATTCTGTAATACAAAAACAAAAACCAAAGAGCAAAGTGTACCGGAGTCAAATTCCTTGTTTGTATGTACAAACTTGGCAATAAAGCTGATTCTGATTCTGATTCTGATTCTGAACATCCCTTTCAGACAGCTTCCTCTTGCAGTTAATCCTGTTGGATGTGGTTCCTCCTTCTTGGTGGTATGCTGAGATTACCCTGGATACCGTGGGTCTTGATACATCACAAAGACTTGCTGTCTTGGTCACAGATGCGCCAGCAAGATGCGCACCAACAATTTGTCCTCTTTTGACCTCTGGTATGTCACCCATAATGTTGTGTGCATTTCAATATTTTGAGCAAAACTGTGCTCTTACCCTGCTAATTGAACCCTCACACTCTGCTCTTACTGGTGCAATGTGCAATCAATGAAGACTGGCTACCAGGCTGGTCCAATTTAGCCATGAAACCTCCCACACTAAAATGACTGGTGTTTCAGTTTCATTGTCCAACCCCTGTACATCTGTAGTTCTGTAGTAGCAGCTTGTCCAAGTTGCTCTTTTTCAATAGAGGTTTGATAATTGCTATTTTCAGGGCTTGGGGGAAAACACCTGACAAAAGGGGCGTGTTTATTATTTGTTTTAAATCAGTTGTTATTACGGGCAAAGCTTTCTTAAGGAAAGCTGTGGGTAAAACATCGAGACAGCAGGAAGAAGAGCTTAGTTGGTGTACGATTTCTTCTAAGTTTCTGTCGTTTATTTGGTGAAATTGGGAAATTTTGTCAAAATCAGTTCTAGTTGGAGACAACTTTGGTACTGGAGTTGATATGGATGTGCTGACCGCCCCTCTGATCTTTTGGGTTTTTTCAGTGAAGAAGTTAGCTAATTCATAGCAGGCCCGGGTAGAGTGGAGTTCAGATGCTACAGTTACAGGAGGGTTTGTTAACCTGTCGACCAAGGCAAATAATGCACGAGCATTGTTAAAGATTTTGCTGATGATCTCAGAAAAGAAAGATTCCCTTACATTTATCAGTTGTAGGTTATATATCAATTGGAGCAATTGAATCAGTGATGTCTGAGACTTTAGAATAAAAGTCATCTACCAGCTCATCTACAGTGTTACAGGGCAAAGTGGAGGTAGAAGAGTAAATCTGGTTAAAGGTTTCAGCAGCACCGTCCTTAAAGATGCGTTTTCTTATAATGTCTCTTTGTCAAACTGAGCCATTGGAGATGATGCTTTCAAAAATAACAGAAAAGTGGTCAGATAGGGCAACATCAGTTACAGACACCTTGGCAATGTTTAGACCCTTGTGTGTCCATGTGAATGTTGAAGTCTCCCACAATAATTAAACTGTCATAATCAACACATATCACAGATAAAAGTTCATTAAAATCACTGAAAATGTTTGTTTTGAACTTAGGAGGCCTGTAAATATTCAAGAACATGGTTCGGACCGGGCTCTTTACCTGGAGAACCAAATATTCAAAAGAGTCAAATTTGCCCAGAAATACTTTTTTACACTTTAGTAAATCTTTAAACAAAGTGGCCCCCCTTTTCTTTGCTGCCTGCTCTCACAAAGAAAATTGTAGTTCGGAGGCGTCGACTCCTTTAGAATGGGAGCTTCATTAAATTCATGTAACAAGATCGTGATCAGTAATGAAGTCATTGATTAAAAATTATTTTCCTGACAGAGATCTAATGTTCAATAAAGCCAGTTTATATGAATTAGTTGCTGATATTAACTCTGTGTCTGGTTATACCTGACAGTTTATGGCTTTTTTTGATTGTTTATTAATGTCTCTTATCCTTTTGGCTTTGTTCTTTCTGTCACGTATAAGCACAGAGATTTTACAATCTCCAATTAGGGGTCCAAGTTTTTCCTGGACATGCTCATTTCTGATAGTTTTACCACTGGGGCCCAGACTGTATCACAGAGAAGTGATCTGAAGGTCCTGATTAGGAGGAGATAGATTAGGAGGTGGTGGGGCTTTGCAGCATTTGGAAGATGTTGGTTTAGTAGCAGGGCCTCGGCCACGGGGGGTGTTGAATGGAGATGTCAGACCCAAAAAAGCAAAAAGCGAGCTCAGTCGTGAGATGGGAGAGTTCTGTGCGGTCTGGGTTGGGGTCTGGGGTGAGGGGGGTTTAACGGGGGGTTACTCTGGGTCTGGGTTTGGGGGAGGGGGGTATAACAGGGGGGTCCACCTCTCCTGTGGATTTCGACGGGGAGACCTTTTGTGATGACCTCTCTTTCTCAGCCAACTGGCCGGTTGTCTCTGCTGCAGCTGTGGGAGGCAGCGTTATCATTGTTGTTGATACTCTATGTTCTGTGCTGAAGGTCGAAGCTGCTGGTGGATTATTTACTGAATAGAAGAGATTAGATGTGAGATGTCTGGCTCCCAGCTTGTCCAAACAGAAACCATCTTGCTTGAAGAGTTGTATTTTTTTCCAAAAAATAATTGAAGTTGTCGATGAAGTTCACAGATGTAGTAGCACATGTTTTTTCAACCACTTATTAATCATCAGAAGTCTCGAAAAAACCTCATCTGCCAAGAAAATCAATGCAAAGGGTCCGCTGAGAAACACCTTGATATTGAGACCTCCAACAATATTCAGCAGACAAGTGATATCCTCCTTCAATCCTTCTGATTTTTTCTTAGCCACTTCATCCATGGCTCCACAGTGTATAATAAGGTTTTCTAGAGGCGGGTGCTTTTCTGTGATTGCAAGAATATTCTCTGAGATATCAGACACCATGTTACTGGTACCAATCATAACTTCTGTGTTTTTCTTGTTGCAGAAGTTTTTAATCCCATCCACAGCTGTGTTGCCCAATATTAGGGTTCTTGGTCCGGTGGGGCGCTTTTCTCTGGCAATTTAGGACAAGACTGTATAGAATGAAGGTTGTTCTCAAACCTTTTATTGTTCTCAGAAGATGGATCATTTTCCTGGTTTTCATTCTGTAGTGGGGCAAATCTGTTTTGGAGGGGTTATTCCAGTATTTCCAGCTGTCTCACTCCTATCAGTTGTTGTTACAGCAGCTCGCTGTCAAAGTCTCCTTTTCCCAGGGGAAAGGGGGGCATTTCTCTGTGATTCTGGCCATTTCAATTTATTTAATTGCTGAGATCTTCCAGTGAGTCATCTACCTTTTTGGGCATGCGCCTAAAACATGCCAGCGAGGTCTGCCGGTAGGTTTATTCTCACTGTTCTGTTTGAGTCGTTGAGCTGGCTGTCACTGTTTGGGATCACAGGCAGAGTTGAATCATCGCTGTACCCCATATTCACCTCCATATTTCATCTCCAAAACAGCCAATTTCTGTAAAAGTTTATCGAAGTCCTCTGAAGTGAAAGGAAGCATTTTGTGCTGGTTAGCTGGTGTCAACTTGTCCTTCTTTCAAGTTCAATTATAAAAACATCAAAATCCTTTAGAAAAAATATAAAAATAATAATAATCCTTGGGAGTTGCTGGTAAGAAGTAGTTTTAGTCCAATATTTCCGTAATTTTGGCTAAGAGATAAAAAGTTAGTAGTAAAAGAATGCAAGCAAGCAAGGAGCTTAGGAGAAAAGCATCTGAGCAGGCAGAGAGGCGGAAGCAGAAGCTACACCTGGCCTGACTCTGTGTCTACCTGTGACACCTTCCTGGAGGGGGGCATCGTCCAAGCTTGTGCTGCCAGCAACTTAATGCTCACCTACCGATGATACGCTTGGCCCTGTCTTTCAGTGTTTAACCCTATTTTTCTCCTAGACATAGGTCCTGACTGAGCTTTTACTGGGACTAACTGTATGTGCTCTCTTTCATACTCTAAACTTGAACACTGGCTCAGAGTTTATCTGATTTTTTCTTCCTAGATGAAGCCACTAAAGGAGCTACATCCACTAACTTTTTACTTTTCCTTCCCATAGAAAGTACTCCTGGATCAGTGCTGCTGTGTTGTTTTTCTGTCTCTACTCTGTTCTCTCAAACCCCTAATCGGTCGTGGCAGATGGCCGCTCACACTGAGCCTGGTTCTGCTAGAGGTTTCTTTCTGTTAAAAGGGAGTTTTTCCTTTCCACTGTTGCTACATGCAAGCTCAGTATGAGGGATTGCTGCAAAGTCAACGCCAGTGACTGTCCACTGTCTTTACATGCTCATACAGCAGGAGTGCCTGCTACAAGTCACTGACTCGATGCAATCTGCTGGGTTTCCTTAGTTAGAAAACTTTTTAACCTGTTGAATAAATAACTGAATCTGACTACACTGTTTGATAGTTAGGATTAATTGGAATGTATGTACCTGTTTGTACCTCATTCCTGTTTTAATGACTAATGGTTAACTAATTAAAGACTAATAATGGTTCTTAATGGTGTTGGAGGAGAGTTAAAAGCACAAAAAAATACCAAGATAAGCTGCTCGACCTTTTAAATTCAACATTACACAGTATGTTAGTAGATTATGTTCATAGTCTAAATGGGGGCATGGGGACAATTCTGAGCTCAGTGCTAAAAACATTCATATTTACGCCTATCTGTAAAGATTCTACCAATGTTTTTTAGAAGTAGTTTTAATTAGAATATATCTTAACTTAAACTCTTAAGTAAAAGCTTTAATCTATCTTGTATGGATTAAAATCCTGTTATTATTTAAATTGTACATAAACCAGTTTTTGAGAAGCTTCAGAGATCCAGAGCTCAGGTGAGGGAACCACTGTAATAACTGGTCATGCACAAAAACAACCTGAGCTTTCTTGGAATAAAAAAGCCATTGTTGAAAGAAAAGCATAAGAATTGCTACCGGGCCGCACAAGAAATAATTAAACTTAGACCCCCCCTCCCCGCAAACGGGGGAAGCTCCAGGTTTTTTTCCCCTATGTTTATTGCTCAAACTTCCCTTAGTTAAACATAGACATGTGTGGTATCCTCTGAAACATCAGAATCTTGGCTAAAAGCCGATATAAACCATTTCTACGAACACCAAAACAGTTAAAAGTACAAGCAGTTGAATCAGAAAGTAAACACACCCTACAAAATGGAGTCACCGGAAGTCTCGGCCTCTGGTCCTGATTGGTGGGATTGACGTGAAAGACTTGGAGATAACTTTATTCTACTGGCTCTAAGGATGAAAAGGAGGGGTCATTTGTGGAATTCGGCCCATCCAAACTCTAGTTCTGGACATGCGTAACGGTGTGTATTTCAAAAATCCACATTGGGTTCAAACAGGGCAGAACTGATTATGCAGCTGAGCGTGTATGTGTTTTTTTAAAATAATTTCTAGTGTTGGATTATTTGCTTTTTTAAGCCCAATGGCTTTCCGAAAAAAGTTTTAAACCGTGGATGAAGCATTGGACCAAATTACGGCTGAGTTTTCTGCTGAGGACGGCAAATGAAGACCAGGACCAAGTTTTTCTCAGACAATGGGACAACAAAGAGTGCTTGACAAAAGGTATGTTCATATAGTTGCAGGTGGATTCACTCCTGCTACTTTTTAAGCTTTAAATGTAACAAAACATCTCTTGTCGCTGGTATCAAAGGTGTATAAAGTTATAAAATCATACCTGTTCAGCTGGGCGTTGCTTAGCAACACGTTGTGGGAGAGAACGCCGTCTCTTGCTCGTAGCACGCATTTGTCGACGCCTTTCCAAAAGTATAAATATAACGCCGCAAAATCTGTGTAGAATGAGCTGCTCTTGGCTCTCACAATAATATTTCTCTTTAAAAAACGGCAGAAATATGCAGAACAGAACAGCTGCGTATTGTTGAGTTTGTGAGTCTCAGCGGGCACATCAACATGACGGTTCAACCCCCCGCACCCCGGGCCGAAGTAAAATTGTCAAGCGTTGACCGGTCCGCGGTGATATAAAGGTTGGGGACCACTGCCCTACATGACACAACACAACAAACATGTGGAAGCAGATGCTGACATACACTACCCTACAGAACCAATGCCTGTGAAACATGGAGATGCTTTATGCTGTGGAGATGTTTTTTTTCTAGCAAGGACAGGGAAGCTGGTCTGAGTTGATATGAAGATTGATGGAGCTAAATAAGCTACAATCCTGGAAAACAACAGGACTAGGAAAAGAAATTAAACAGAACCAGAATCTCTCAGTTTTATGTGATCGTTGCCCAGGCAGACATTTCTACAAGAAAAAAATGCCACATAACACATAAATTAGCAAAATATTTATTCCTCCACAGCATTGAAGGATTCTGCGGTGATTTAAGTTTAAACAGTAGATAATTGTTCAGATCTCTACTTTATATATACATTCTGTGTAGCTCTCAAGGCTTAGGGAAATAAGCACATTTACCTTGCCAATAACATTTGAATTTCTTTTTAACTGGATGTACTATTTTGAATGATCACTGTTTGCATTTCATCTAGTTAAATATGATGGTGGGCACATTTTTAAAACCCTCTAAACAAAGATGTTTGGAGGTGTTTGGGCAATTTTTAGAATTTCCCTTGATCTTTTGACACTCACACAAAGTAGATACAAGTAAAACATTTAGGGATTATCATACAGTCAGTTCATTTTCAAAATAGCAACAACATCAAAAGTATGTGCTCACCTTGAGTACATTGAGCTCCTCATTGCACCCAGTTAGTCAAACGTCAAAAGGAAAATCCACAAAGGGCATCTTCATCAGGTGCATGAATCTGCCATAACTTCTACTCTTTATATCGAGGAGGAAAAGATGATCTGTGCCTTGATTTTTTGACCATCATATCAAATCTTCATTAGTAACTCAATACAAATGCAAAAGTATTTTACAGTCTATTTAATTGGCCGTCTTGTTAAAATTCAATCTTAAAAGATTCAAATTCTGTTTTGGACTGATCTGGTGGAAACTCTTTCCAAAACTTTAACAGATTATTTTAGATTAAGGTTTGGGTCTTTTAATTGATTTTTTTTAAAAAGCACAGTACACCTTTTTGTATAAGTCAAGTCGAGTCAAGTTTATTTATATAGCACTTTTCAGCAACAAGGCACTCAAAGTGCTGTACATGAGGAAAAACATTACAATGATACTGAAAATCAAACACAGAAAAACAAATCAAATGACACTGATAATCCTTGGGGGTTTACTGGTAAGAGCTGGTTCTAATCCAATCTTTCTAATAGAGGTAATTAGCTCATTAGGTCCTCTGTGGTAAGGAATTCATCCTGTGCTAGAAGAAAAATTATAATATTAATCCTTGAGGTCGCTGGTATGAGGCAGCTGTGGTCCCATCATTCAAATAGTAACACTTATGGGCACTCACTGAAGTCTAAGTAGAGAAGCTGGGTCACTGGTAGGTCCAAACTTTTTAAATACTAATAATGTTTGGCTTTCACTGTTATGAAATTGTTGTGATACAATCCTTCTAAGAAATCTAAAAATCTATGAATCCTTCTAAGAAATCTAAAAATCTCTGGTCAATGGTGTAAAAATAGCTGTAGTCAAATTTTCAAATACTAATATTTGCTTTTGCTGGTAATCCTTCTGAGAAATCTGAAAATCTATGAAAAGTAATGAAATCACACATTTAGGTAAAGTAAGATGGGAGGAAAAAAAAATCATATTTCAGACTCTATTCTGCTAAGAATAGAGTCTGAAATAGTACAAAAAACCTCAGCAGGGGTAAGCAACACACACATGAGTAAAGATTTAGCAAAGGTATGGTGGAATCTTGAGGGTGCGAATATATAAGTCTGAGTGTGTTTGCAAGAATTAGACTGTCAACAGTGATAGAAGCGCCATTGTCCTTGAGAAGAGAGGTGGAAGTTTTATCAATCGACCGCATAGTCCTATCAGCACACAGTTGGTAGGGGAGTGCTGGGGAAGAGCGTCATGTTTATATAACATCCAGGAGATATTTTGTCGATAGCCAGTTAGCAGAAGTTGCCCATGCCACGTTGGGGCGACAGATTTAGAAAAACAATGAATGTTGTGGTTCAGGCAGTTGTGAATTTCCAACTACCTTAAGAGTTTTACTGGTATGTCTCAATTGCGAATCCAAATTGCCAAATTTCTGGTGCTTTCCGCAAATCTGGAGCGTACAACTTCTCCAAGATTATATCCTTTAACCTCTGAGTCCAACCGCTGCCAGGCTGCGATTCTGTTCAAGAATCATGTCCAGCTTGCGATTCTGCTCTCTTAACATTTCAGTCTGAGTGTTGATCGCTCTATAGACTCCATCCAACATCGCAGGCAGCTTTGGAATACTTTGAACTGCCGCCCACGTTTTGCGAATCACTCGATAAGCCAGGTAACCACCAACTCCAAAAAGCAGAAATCCTGTTATCAAAAGTCCAAATATGTACACATCTTCTAAGTCCACGACCGACATCATAGTCAGGCACACAATCTTCCACTGCTGCCAAGAATCCATTGTGTATCCAGAGAAGAACGTCCCGTCTGGACATGAGGGTCTCCTTTACCCTGTCTTCCCATCGAAAAAACTTTGATCAATTACGTTGAGAGTCCAGCTGACCAAATCCATAATTTACAAGTTTGAAGGACATGCAAAGCGAGGCTCTGAGAAAAATACATACAAAAGCAGAAGCAGGGATCAGCAGGGACGGAGGGAGAGAAAATGTGTGTCTTCCACCGAGAGCAAGAGAAAAAAAGGCTCAGTATAACATTCAGTATTCATAGTAAAATACTACAAAGCACAATTCACACAGAGAAAGTTACCTGTCACTGGCCACATTACAGCAGATTTGTGTGAATAATTGTTGTATCTTATTTTTTCCTTTCAAACTGAAAATTTAAGCAGGGGTCTACAACTCCAGTCCTTGAGTGGCACTGTCCTGTAACTTTTGAATGAATCACTGCTCCAACACACCTGTTGTAATTATGAATATGAATACAATATTTAATATTAATACTTTAATATTTTATTAAATAATATTTTGGTATGTTAAGGGTTGTCCTGTGAATACCAGCCCAATAAGGCGGTGGCATTTGGACAAAATTGAAAGGGATGAGTCAAGCTCTGACATTACTGAACAGCAAAACTCTGTACAACACATGGAATGAATTCACACAATTTCTTAAAATACAAGAATTTATTAACAAAAATAAGTCAACTCAAAGTCAAACATATTTCAATAAACAAATTCTTTACCATGCTAAAACAATCCAACTAAACTACCAAGCGGAATTAAAGAATAAGGAAGACTAATGGGTTATGTACAATATAAACAAGTTGATCAAAGATGGTTGAAAACCATGACCGAAAGAGTGATGCAACATTACCATGCAATATTATTTATGTTTGACACCCAAAGATTATCTTGAAGAATTTGGAAGTGAAGTTAAGTTAGTCTTGAAATTAACTTAGGCAATAATTGGGATACCGTTAAACAACCATTCACAATGCAAGATCAGATAAAATATTATTTTAATAAAATAATATTTTAAAGAATGACTTGCTGAATAAAACCAACCTTCTGGATGACCAATTCTCAATGGTGTTTAATTAGCTGCCTTTATTTATTAAAATAATATCTAAAGAAATATTATTTTGAATAAGAACCAAATCTTTGAGAAATGGGCTTAATTGTGTTACTTAGTTATCAAGTTTTGTAAAATAATATTTAGGGAAATATTATTTTACTAGATTGAAAACTAACAACCTTTATGGGTAGAGGATCTTTAGCAGGCAAGCACGTGTTCTTAGCTGTTAGCGGTTAAAGCTAACAAAAGAAGCTGATAGCTTAGCACCAGAATCAAACACACACCTTTAAAATACCATTAATAAAAGGGTTAAAATGCATAAGCACGGATGGCGTGTTATGGCTGATCTTCTGTGTTTAAAATTACCCTTTAAAATAAAATTTGTCTTAACTTAAAAAAAAACACAGAACACAGATCACAAACTGAGCACATGTGCTGAGTAGATAATCTGCTAGCACTAAGATGGCTGAGTTTCAACACAAGCAAAACCAAACGTCATAAAACGAAAAATGTTTAGATTATTTCATTCTAAACTACTTCTCTCTCTGCTCAAAACACAACCTTTTAGCTGTGGGGTGGGGCGGCTCGTTCTGTCGGCCAGCCAAACTGCACATTATAACTTTAACCACTGTGATGCGGTCCCGTTGTCCTTCCTTCAGACCGGGAAAACTGCTCCACTCGGCGTTGTAGAGACAGGGTCTCTGCTGGGAACTCTCTGGAACACAGTTTGCCTCTGTAGACCTCAGAGAGGAAGCCTTAATTACCCCCGTTCATGAATAAATACCAGATACACAAACAGCAATTAATTCCTACTTAACTAAGGGCATATGATCGCGTAATCTTATGACACTCTTGGATCCAGTTTGAAGAGTTATGTCTGTTTGCCTGCAAAGAGACATTAGCGCGCTGTGTCCCTCCGTCCAGTTCCTCTGGGGACCTGCATGGAAGAAGTCAGTTTGTTGCAAAAGCGGGGTTTTTATTCGGACAGTGACGTCACAGGAAGTCCGCTGTTATTCCCTGTTTTTGGCTGTGCTGGAAGTAGGTTAGTGCAATTTAATTTGAAAGTTTTAGAAAAGTTCTTACTGGCCTTTAATTTTGTACCCATGGCTGGGTCCCAACACACCTGAATAAAAAGGTTGAATTACCTCCTTGGCATGTCAGCAAGTTTTGCAAAGGCCTGGTCATTAACCTTTCATTTGATTCAGATGTATTGGAACAGGGATGCATCCAAAGGTTGCAGGACATTGGCACTTTGATTTACAGCATCAACTGCATGACCCCAGTCTAATTTCCTGTGATACAGTGGGACAACAGAGAAAATATTGCAAATCTGTGTTGATGCAGTTTCTGTAGGTTATTATAAACTCATTCACATATGCCTTATTATAGTTGGGACTATTCATTACAGATAATCAACTCTACAAAAGCTAAAGGTTTAAAACTCATGTTTCCACTAAATACATTTTTCAAATCACTGTTTTGTCAAGTTATTCTAAAAGGATTGCACGTTCTGTATATGCTGTATGGAAATCAATGCAAATGTTTTTCACTTGTTTTCTTCATTGTCCTGTGCATTCACCCCTGTTTAAACTCATTTTATTGATTCTATGCCTATACTTATCTGATTGGTTTCCTTCATCTGTCTATTTCTTTTACTGTATTTACTTAGGGATAATAGGGTTATTAGCATTATGCTAATAGCATAGCTGAACTCTTAGACCTAACCTCATGTACATGCAGATTTACTGCAACTCTGTGTCTTAGGATGCACTCACTGTGTTACTGAGCTATTATCTTCAGAGAAAATGACTTATTTCTTACAATTTTTCTATATTGTCTATACTGTAATAGAGTAGTATGCATTATTTAAGAGCTGACTGATAAATGCTTTGTCCCAAAAGGCCACAAGCTGAAATGCTTGAGTCAAAAAATAAAGTTGTTGTACTGAAAATGTGTCTGCAGCGATTGGGTTTTTGAAAAAATCCATTGTCATAAACTGTGCAGCCAATATAAAAAAGTCATCACCGATAATGCCATTGCATTATCCATGATGACTGAGAGTAAGTACCACTATAGAAAATTAGCTAATGAAGAAACCGCTGTGATGGGTTCCTGGTGATCTCCGGCAGAAATGGAGATCTTTAAATTGGTACACCTTTAATGACAGAAAAATATTCTAAATGATTAAAAGTTAACTTTAGTCACACGTTTGGGTTTTAAATAATTGGAGAGTGCAGTTCTGATATACCACAAGAGTGGCATCAGGTTAGTTTCGCCTATGTTTTCTCTCTGTGCCTGCATGCTGTCTGACTGACGAGATTATACTATGGTGGAGAAACTTTTATCTCCAATGCTGACAGTGGAGACAAAATAAATGGGTTGGACAACACTGAGGGGTGAAAAACAGTAAACAGAACTTTAGCAATTCTTTTTGTTTGAGAAGTTTCAGTTTTTTAGTAAAAAAATAAAATGAACATTTCTAAAGATTTAGTACATTTGTCTGATTGCAAGGAGGGATTAGATTTTGTTCGCACAAAAAGTTGGAGAAACAAAAGTGGGTTGGAAACTCCACTCCGCTGGCCAGACATTTGTGTCTGTGTTTGCACATAGGTGTCATTAGACCTGCATCCCCAGAGCTGAAGTTGTTTTTTGAAAACAGCATCTCAGCTACGCAGGTTTGGGTTTTTTTATTTCCTCCGTCCGAGTACGGCAGGGACTGGTGGAGAAAAAAAATGTTTTTCTCCTGTTTTTGCAGTAACAGCAGATTGGCTTCCTCCACAGAGTCAGGTTGGACATACTTTATCGAGCTTGACTTATTTAGATGGTCTAAATGTTTTTGCCCTTATTTATGAAGGTAAAAACACCTTGTCCAAAGAACAATCCTGAAAATCTAGAAATCTCAAGTAGTAGTATAAAAACCTTGCAATGAAGTTCATAATCTAAAATACTGATTAGGCAAGACCTTAAAAAATGAAGTAAGATTTCTATTTCCTTAGAAGCCTGGGAGTGTAACACTGTGATGGGACCCTAAGATCTATGGAGGAACTTTAAGGAGGTGAGAAGAGGATCCCATTTATGAGAGACTGAGCATATTCAGTTTGCAAAATATGTTTGAAAAAATCTCAAATTTTTTATTTTTTTTTTAGTTATAAAATAACTTTTTGATTTGATTAAACTATATTTTTCTTAGTCCTTTACTCTGATTGCTAACAATAAAAGAGTTTTATTAATTGTTTCTTCAATTTACATTTATATAAAAACCCAGCATATGGGCTGAGGAATAGTCCAAAATGTATTTAAAATTTATACTGCTGTTTTACAAAAATTCAAGCATTCATGGGAAGGGACTAGCCCCCCCTGGTTGATCACTTTTGAAAGATAATTTTTTATCTTATTATTATTTCCCCAGTATAACAGTTTGGGTTAGGACCAAGTGTTTGGACATTTATACGGTGAAATGCTACTCCATAGTAATAACCGAGAGGAGGATTTTTTTCCCCATTTTAAAATGTGCCACCTTGCAGGAGCGGTACCTTAGACATGCACCTCCAAAGCTATTTTTTATGTTCAGGAGCAGGAATACAACAGCATAAACACAGAAAAAGTATGGTTCAGGGCTGGAGGGGAGGTCCTAAAATAAACCAGTAAACACTTTTAATGTCAGGGTTTGATTATGCTATTAACAGATTTGAAAGTGTATGAGCCTAAAGACATCGCCAAATCAGTTGTTAAAAATCTTTATGTATATGAAAAGCCTCAACAGATGCTGCTTTTTAATCTTTTGTAAGTCAGATCCCGATACTGTATATTACCATATCTCGTAATGCCATGCAGGGACATCACGGGTTTGAGGCATTTTTGACCATTTTTGTCCAGGGCTGAAGGGAGACAGAGGGAGTGTGATCAATTAGTATGACGAGCAGTGGGAAAAGACGGATATAAGGAACTGAACAGAAAGTAAACAAAGGACTAGACTAAATAACCAAACCAAGGGAAAAACCGATTTAAAGGGAAATGTAACTACACACCAGAATCAGAAAGTAACAAAAGCTAAACAAGGGATCCACTAGACCTGAATAAACAGAAAACACCTGGCTGAGAAAAGAAAACAGAAGCACAACACTGGCACTGGCTGAGAAGAAGGAAATAAACAAAACACAAACTCAAAAACCTAACACTGACAGATCATTTCACAATGCAATATCATTTTCACACAGTTTTATAAATAATCACGTTATTGAGTAATTATTACCTCTAGCTATTGGTTCAGAACTATAGGCCTTCAGCACTGAAATGCATTAATGACTTATTCCTTCTATTACATCACCTCCAGGATTCTATTCGTTGACCTGCTTTCTAGTTTGCAGAAAAGCATCAAAAGTCATTTCATCATCAAAAACAGTTTTTGCATTTAAATTTGTTGATTACAATGTTCAAGAAACAAATACAAAACCTACTAGAAGTATTAAAATGGATAGTTTATATGATATTTATTTTTTATTTTCACAGTTTGAGTAGTAATTCAGTTCTTTTTTGGTTTTAATTTTGCACGAGGATAAGGCCAAATTAGCTGAAACAAACATTTCGTTTTTCACTTTGTTTTGTTTTCATTTAAGTGGAGAAACCTTCGAGTTATGCTCTTAAACATTGTTTTTGAAATATGGCATGGAGGGAACTGTCTAGATCAAACTATATGGATTTCCTTTTGTAAATATTTTACATTTTAACGTGAAGGCAAATTTGGCCTTATAAACAGCAGTTACCCTAAAGCATCCTCTGTTTGTTTTTATCTGGTTTTCTTCCGTTAATTTTTCACTCATTTCTTATCCTTTTGCAACAAACCACTATCAACTGGATTTTTTTTATTAGACAACCTGCATGAAACCATTTTCTTGTGTTCACAAGTTTGCATGTACAAGCATAAGTCAAATGCTATAGCTGTAAACAGGGAAAGTAAAATGATCTAACAGCTAAGACTGATTTCCCTAATGTAGAGGACAGAAATGTGCGAGTGGAAGATCAAAGAGCATTGAAACTTTTCAGACAGATGTGATGTGAAGGAAATCCACCAATCTGCTTCATTATGTGGCCCCTTCCTGCTTGTTCAAACTCATTAACCACACACAGAGTAAAGGCTGTGGCATTTTAAAGGACTTTCAAAAAGAGGTCTGTAATACGCAGGAATCTGGCAATGTTACTTCAACATTTTTAAAGCAAATTCCCTTAAAATGCTGTATGTTTAATTAATTCATTCTGCTTCACTGTGTGGAATAGACAAATATGAAATTACAGTTTACATACTGGATAAAACATAGATTTCTGTGAGATCAGATCTATATGCTGTGCTGGTTTCAATCTTTTCCTTAGGTTATAAACATACAGTACTGAGAGACAGTATTTGCCCCATTACAGATTTCTTCTGTTTTTACTTATCACTCTTAAATGCTTCACATCAAGCAATTTTGATGTCAAGCCAAGACTGACTTCACGTTTCATCGCTCACATTGTATATAAACATTAAGCCAAACAATAACTACAATGTGTAAAAACACTTAAATAATGACAAGGAGCAGTATGTACAAGTGTGTGTTTTTTTAATATATTTGAGAGGGAAGGCAGGTTGTAATAGAACAGTATGCTTATTTGTTTCCAGCAGAGTAGCGAACTACTCAGGCTGTGAGGTGAGAAAGCTGTGGAATGAAACTGTATTTGTATCTGCTCGTGTTTTCCAGTAGTGTTCTGTAGCATTGACCTGAAGATAAAAGTCTAAACAACCTGTGACCAGAATGTATGGGGTCGACAGAGATGTTGGCTGCCTTTTTTCTGATCCTAGACCTGTAGAAGTCATGGATGGAGGCAATGTCAGCCCTGACGATCCTCTCTATAGACCTAATTGTTTTTTTGCAGTTTTGTTGATAAGCCAAACCACACTGGATGATCACCAAAACAGACTGAATGATTGAAGTGTAGAGGATGATCAACTGCTCCGATGGAAGGTTGTACTTCTCGAGTTGCCGCCGAAAGTACAGTCTCTGCTGGGCCTTCTGCCGAACAGTGTCTATGTCTGAGGACCACTTCAGGTGTCGAGAAAGCGTGGTTCCTAGGAAACAGAATAGATCCACTTCGACACAGTGTTGTTGAGGATGGTGATGGAAGGCAGTGTGGGGTGTGTTGTCCGGAGGTCCACCATCATCTTCATTGTCTTTAGCGGGTTTGGCTGCAGGAGGTTCTAAGTGCACCAGGGTTTTATTGTTATTAAACCTTTATTTCACCAGGCAAAACATTAAGAACAATTTCTTATTTATAATGTGCTAAATGTCCTGAAAGTGCTAA
Organism: Crenichthys baileyi; assembly: GCA_036173005.1. NCBI lineage: Eukaryota > Metazoa > Chordata > Actinopteri > Cyprinodontiformes > Goodeidae > Crenichthys > Crenichthys baileyi. The sequence continues at coordinate 13,336 of JAHHUM010000505.1, read as the reverse complement.
GACACCTAAAACCAGGCGATCCACCTCCTGTCTATATGCAGATCCATCACTGTCCTGGATCAGACCCATAACAGTGGTGTCATGTGCAAACTTCAGGGGTTTTAAATATGAGTCTGCTGAGGTGCAGTCGTTTGTGTAGAGGAAGAAGAGGAGTGGGAAGAGAACACACCCCTGGAGGGTGCCGGAGCTGATGGTTGCCAGCCTTACCTGCTGCTGCTGATCAGTCAGTGAGCTGTTGATCCACTGACAGATGGAAGTTGGCAATGTGAGCTGGATAAGCTTTTGGTGGAGAATGTCTTCCGTTGGTGTTGAAGCCGAAGCTGAAGTCTACAAACAGGATCCTGGCATATGTCCCTAGGTGATCAAGGTGGTGCATGATGAACTGTAGACCCAAGCAGAACCGGATGGGTGGAAGTGAAACAGCTTCAACCTTGCCCGACCAGCTTTGACCCCGCCTAACCCTAAACGTTGGAGGGGTGGGCAGGGTTGATGTTGGAATCCAAGTTGGGTTGAAGTTGGTTCTGCATCGAGCACCATTTGCATTAATATTTACACTCGCCGGCCACTTTATTAGGTACACCTGTCCAACTGCTCATTAACGCAAATTTCTAATCAGCCAATCACATGGCAGCAACTCAATGCATTTAGGCTTGTAGACATGGTCAAGACGATCTGCTGCAGATCAAACCGAGCATCAGAATGGGGAAGAAAGTGACTTTGAACGTGGCATGGTTGTTGGTGCCAGACGGGCTGGTGTGAGTACTTCAGAAACTGCTGATCTACTGGGATTTTCGCGCAGTACCATCTCTAGGGTTTACCGAGAATGGTCAGAAAAAGAGAAAATATCCAGTGAGGAACAGTTCTGTGGGCGCAAATGCCTTGTTGATGCCAGAGGTCAGAGGAGAATGGCCAGACTGGTTTGAGCTTATAGAAAGGCAACAGTAACTCAAATAACCACTCGTTACAACCAAGACATGCAGAAGAGCATCTCTGAACACACAACACGTCGAACCTTGAGGCGGATGGGCTACAGCAGCAGAAGACCACACCAGGTGCCACTCCTGTCAGCTAAGAACCGGAAATTGAGGCTACAATTCGGCTCACCAAAATTGGACAATAGAAGATTAGAAAAACGTTGCCTGGTCTGATGAGTCTCGATTTCTGCTGCGACATTTGGATGGTATGGTCAGAATTTGGCGTCAACAACATGAAAGCATGGATCCATCCTGCCTTGTATCAACGGTTCAGGCTGGTGGTGGTGGTGTAATGGTGTGGGGGATATTTTCTTGGCACACTTTGGGCCCCTTAGTACCAATTGAGCATCGTGTCAACACCACAGCCTACCTGAGTATTGTTGCGGACCATGTCCATTCCTTTATGACCACAGTGTACCCATCTTCTGATGGTTACTTCCAGCAGGATAACGCGCCATTTCATAAAGCACAAATCATCTCAGACTGGTTTCTTGAACATGAAAATGAGTTCACTGTACTCAAATGGCCTCCACAGTCACCAGATCTCAATCCAATAGAGCACCTTTGGGATGTGGTGGAACAGGTGATTTGCATCAGGAATGTGCTGCCGACAAATCTGCAGCATCTGTGTGATACTATCATGTCAATATGGACTAAACTCTCTGAGGAATGTTTCCAGTACCTTGTTTAATCTATGCCACGAAGGATTCAGACAGTTTAAATACATTCGTTTCCTCTTCTAGTTTATTAGTTTTCCCTATTCCTTCATTTTTACGTTGTGGTCTAGTTGAATATTATTATCATAGTTAAACTGTTTGTTAATTGAACTATGTTAACCAGAAGTTGAACTATTTTTGTTAAAAAATTCTTATATTTTGGAAAGTTGTTATTTGCGTTTATTCTATATAAATGTGCAGGGCTTGCCGATTGAGAGTGATTGGGTTAAATTCACTCTCTTACCGATTCCTCTATAATGGTGCGTTCACACCGAACGCGGATTCTGCGATAGGAGCGGCCGATTTCCATGTTATCCCTATGTAGAGGCGCATTCAGGAGCGGAGCAGCGCGAGGCGGTGCAAAGTAGACGAAGGAAGCGGTGCGAAAGGCGCGCTGAGTGAAGCGAAAGCGATGGACGAGTTGAAAAATCGGAACTTTTTTCTAAATTCACGTCGCGTCAACCAATCAGGGACTGGATGTGGCTGTGACGTAGGGTGAAGGACCGCAGCGGAGAAGAAGCTGTTTTCAGTGTGCGGCAAGCCTGAGTTGTATGACTCAACTAACTAGCTGAGATTTATTTACTCACTGAAGACAGATGGACAGGCGTTCAGCAGCGGGGATATAGCGCCGGTAGTTGGTGTCCCGGAGGCCGATTCGTCTCCCAACGCAGGACAGCAGATCTTCGAACTGGGTCCTGGATAGACGGAAGTACCGCTGAAATCGACCGTCATCCAGACGCAGCTCCTGGAGTAGGTGGTGGTACTCTCCGAACTGTTCCCATCCCTGAAGAATCTGGTGAACCCAGGGACGTCGACGTCGGCGCGTTTTTCGGCTCTCCACAGGTCCGCCATGTTCAGTTGAAACCAGCGGATTGCATGCGAAATGTCAAGCGAGCAACAGCACACAAATGACGCGAAACATTCGCAGAATCCGCATTCGGTGTGAACCCACCATAATACTGCTGCATTGGGCTAGAATTCACAGGATAGTCACACGTTTTGTTAATGATTTTGTTAATGATTATTAGTTACAATTATTAATAATTTTTAATAGCCAAACAATCATTAATCCACAACATTATTTAATCTCAAGACAAAGTACTGACCGATTTATTCTGGTTAGTTAATATTACTGTGATTTAAATAAACGTATCGAAGAATTTTCCCAGAATGCATAGCAAATTTACAGTAACTTGATACAAATAGAATATACAGTACAGAACTGCTGAGATTACAGTGGTTTTACAGTGTAAACCAGTAACTCTATAGTGACTTACCATTGCTAAAACAGAGAATTGTTGTGAATTCAGTAATATTACTGTTAAAACAACAAAAACCTTTACAATGTACGTAAACCCATACTGATGAAATGATTTACATAGTTTCCCTTTGTTATCATTGTCTGTTGATGTGATTTTTAAAAACTGAAGGAAAATAAATACTTTTTTGGCGTTGTGTTGCCAGGGTTGCTTCTTCCAGGGCAAAAATGTGAGTCTGATGTTTCTCCTCAAGAATTCACTTCCTATGATCTGAGGTACAATCGATATCATCTCATTTGTTAGTTTCATTCTGAATGATGCTGGATGAAATGCCATGGCTGTCATGATCTTAGTCACCAATTTGACCCACATGCAGTAACACTCAGAAACAGAGAGCAGTTTCGTCAGATTTATTTAGAGTCAGGAACGGAACAGGCAAAACACAGGATCTGCAGCCTGGCAACTGTACGGGAGAAGAAGGGTGAGTACACTGGCTGAACAGGACTGTAACCAGATGATTGGTAAGCTTACTTGTCAGGAGTGAGGTACACGCCTGGGAGAGGGAGCATGTAGAGCCTGGAGCACGGGTCGGTTGGTAGGACTTGCTGGAGCTCGAGTAGTCGCTGGTGCTGTGAGCCGCCGGAGGGTGGACAGGGTTTTCTGGATCGCACTGTGCACCGAGTCGCTGCAGACTGCCAGCTGAGCAAAGGTTTGGGTAGTAGTATCTGTCCGTGGTTGTCTTGTGGATCTCTTGACTTGAAGGCAAGCGAGAGCAGGAAGCAACACCTACACAGAGCAGGACAAGGCAATTAGTTCAGGTTTCAAAGCAAGAGAATGATTCTTAACGTTCACACAGAAAGTCAGAAATCGGGCTGGATAGAAGTGCCACTAGTGGCAAAACACTCAGCCGCTGAGGTACTGGCAGTCCTCCCTCTTATAGTGCACAGGCTGATGAAGGAACGAGCTGCACCTGCCACCTTGCGGGTTTCCATGGGCTCCAGCAGCATCTAGTAGTGGAAAGGGGTTAGCACCTATGATGAGCACCCAGGCTCTGACACCAACTCTCCCTCAACGGCTGCCACGCAGCAGCCCAGGCAGAGCAGGGCGGGAAGTCACTAATCAAGGAGGGGTCCACGATGAAAGAACGAGGCACCCAGGAACGTTCCCCCGGACCGTAAATAGCCCAGTCGCCGGGGTACTGCCAACCACGACCCCGTCGACCGGAGGCCACAATCTGGCGGACCGTGTAATTAGGATGCCCCTGGAACTCCCGGGCGGGCAGAGGGGGCATGGTAGGAGGGCAAAGCGTACTGGCATTCACAGGCTTAAGCTGGGAGACATGGAAGACTGGATGTATGCGGAAACTGAGTGGCAGGCGGAGACGGATTGTTGCAGGACTGACAATGGACTCAACGACATAAGGTCCAATAAACCTGGGAGATAGCTTCCGGGACAAAGATTTGAGTAGGATATCACGGGCGGCAAGCCAGACCCTTTGACCTGGGTGGTAGGGCGGAGTCTGGGAACGCCGTCTGTCGGTGTAACGTTTGTTCAGGGCGGCGGACCTCTGGAGGGCCTTGGAGGCGGCGTCCCAGATGCGTTGATATCTGCGGACGTGGTGCCGAACCGACGTCACAACTATCTCCTTTTCGTCCGCTGGGAACAGGAGTGGCTGATACCCCAACGAGGCTTCGAAGGGTTTACAACCAGTGGCTGCAGAGAGGTGAGACTTGTGTGAGTACTCCATCCATGGCAGGTAACCGCTCCACTCCGTGGGATCAGATGATGTCACGCACCTCAGGGCAGCCTCCAGTTCTTGGTTCAAACGCTCAGCCTGGCCGTTGGTCTGGGGGTGGTACCCAGAGGTCAGTGACACCTCGGCACCTAGGGCGGCGCAGAACTCCGTCCAGACTCGAGCGGTGAACTGCGGCCCTCGGTCTGATAGGATCCCCTGGGGTATCCTGTGTAGTTGAGAAACGTGTTTGACCAGTAACTTAGCTGTTTGCAAGGTGGAAGGCAGCTTCCTAAGTGGGACGAGGTGGCAGGCTTTCGAGAACCGATCTACTATGGTCAATATGGTGTCATGCCGTGAGAGCGTGGCAACCCGGTCACGAAGTCTATGGCGATGTGAGACCAGGGCCGTCGTGGAATGTCGAGAGGCTGTAACAAGCCCACTGGGGGTAGATTAGATGGTTTGGTCCTGCTGCTGCCTGGATGGGTTGCAAGTCTGGCGGAGTGGAACCAGCTGATCAGTTGGGATCTTATGGCAGCGGGAACGTAGAGGCGGTCAGCCAGTCCATTACCTGGCCCCGGGTCAGCAGGAAGGGCCCGCCGCACAATGTCCTCTACCTCCCAGGTTAGAGCGCCGACAGTACAACTAGGTGGCAAAATGGGCGCTGCCTGTTCCTCAGAGTCGTCAGTGGCGAATTGACGTGAGAGTGCATCCGGTTTGATGTTCTTGGAACCGGGTCTGAAAGAAATGGACAAAGTAAAACGAGAAAAATCAAAGATCAACGTGACTGGCGTGAGTTCAGGCGCTTAGCAGACTGGATGTATGATAAGTTCTTGTGGTCTGTCCACACCAGCACGGGATGTTCAGCACCCTCCAGCCAGTGTCGGCACTCCTCCAATGCCAACTTGATCGCCAGTAGCTCCCTGTCGCCCACATCATAATTCCGCTTGGCTGCAGATAGGCGGCGGGAGAAGAAGGCACATGGGTGGAGCTGTCCATCTTGGTCCGAACGCTGGCAGAGAATGGCCCCCACTCCCGTGTTGGAGGTATCCACTTCGAGGACGAGCTTAGCTGAGTCAGGGTGTATAAGAACTGGTGCTCGGGAGAACCTCTTCTTTAGCTCAGTAACGGTTGCTTCAGCCTCTGGAGTCCAAGAATAGGGAACCTAACAGGACGTGAGGTTCAGTGGGGACCTGGGTCAGGTCCACACGCTTGACCCCCTCGGTCTCCTCCGAAGGTGGTCTAGGTGAGACAGCAGACTGCAGACAAGTAGACAGACAATTAGCTGAACAGGTGTCAACCCTGAACTCGGACCAGTTCAGGTGGGGATTATGGTCCTGCAGCCACGGAAACCCTAAAACTAGGGAGCTCTGGGAAATAGGAAATACGTACAAAGAGATACGTTCTCAGTGGTTACCTGATAAGACCAGTTCCAGCAGCTTAGTTCGGTGGGTAAGTGTCTGCAGTGACTGGCCATCTAAGGCCAGTACCTGACGTGGGGTAGGAAGTTGCTCAGTCTTTATACGCCGTTGTGTCACCAGGGTCTGGCGTGCAGGTCGCCCCTTCACAATGGGCAAGCCGAGATAAAGTGGTCGGAGGAGCCACAATAAAAACATTGGTTGGCCTCCCGCCGCCGTTGCCGCTCATCCGGGGACAACCTTGCTCTGCCCAGCTGCATAGGCTCAGACTCATGGTGACCGGCGGCAGCTGCAGATGGAACTGGAGAGCGGGGTGGTGAAGTCAGCTGGGGTCTAGGAACGCCTCGTTCTAAGCGAGTACGTCTTCTCTCCCTTATCCTGCTAGAGGACGATTTTGTTGCTTCATAGCCCATTAACGGCGAGCAATAGCGGTCTAATCGACAGCTATATCAAAAATCTGCTTAAACTCTTGAATGAACTGATCAAAAGTACCACCAAACTGAGCACAGTTGCTAAACCTGGCAGTCCTCCCTCTTATAGTGCACAGGCTGATGAAGGAACGAGCTGCACCTGTCACCCTCCGGGTTTCCACGGGCTCCAGCGGCATCTAGTGGTGAAAAGGGGTTAGCACCTATCATGAGCACCCAGGCTCTGACAATGGCAGAATGTCTGCCAATTAGTCTCACAGCTCTCCTGATGTTTTAAAATGCATCAGTGTTTTCAGGGTGTCCGTATCCCCCATGGAGTTTTTGATAAGGTGTTTAGTTATAGTTTTTTCTCAAATTCTACATTGGTAAAGTACTTTTCTCCATCTCGTTGTGTTTCTGTGTTACATTAATCAAGGTCTATCATCTCTGCCTTGTTACTTTTCTGTTTGGCATTTACTTTTCTTTTAACCTTCTTCTTTGCTTTCTCTCCAATTTTCATTCATCAGACACAGAAAATGGATGATAAGATGAAGTGAGAGACCATTAAGTGAGTACACTCATATTGCTATAAGGGCCCAATGTGTAAGTGAATATGCTTTTGTGAATAGAAAGCATTTTCATTCAATATATGTGCAACCTATTTGTGTTGCGCAAATGTGTCTCACTAATGCAATGGCATGATGGCCTCATCAGCTCATAATTCCTTTATACTATAAAATAATTATAATTCATCTAATAATAATATGCAGGCTGCACGGTGGCGCAGTTGGTAGCACTGTTGCCTTGCAGCAAGAAGGTCCTGGGTTCGATTCCCGGCCAGGGGTCTTTCTGCATGGAGTTTGCATGTTCTCCCCGTGCATGCGTGGGTTCTCACCGGGTACTCCGGCTTCCTCCCACAGTCCAAAGACATGCCTGTTAGGTTAATTGGTCACTCTAAATTGCCCTTAGGTGTATGAATGAGTGTGTGCATGGTTGTTTGTGTGTTGCCCTGTGATGGACTGGCGACCTGTCCAGGGTGTACCCCGCCTCTCGCCCATAGACTGCTGGAGATAGGCACCTGCTTCCCCGCAACCCACTATAGAATAAGCGGTAGAAAATGACTGACTGACTAATAATAATAGTTGTGTTGGGAGCAAACCTCTGACTGGTGTCTAGGTCATTTTTTATTTCTTTTTATGTGACGTCCTAAATGGTTTTAAAGATTTAGAGTACTTCACATAGTGTGTATGGTGACAGTCTTCCTAATAGAAATATGGGAGGCATATTCACGTCATTACAATGATCAGCACTGAGCTGTAATTGAGCTCAATGCAGCGGCTAGACAGTGGCGTCTGGATTTGATGCACACATCGTAGAACTGAACGGGTTTGAGCCGACAAACATTTTATTTTCAGTCAGGTTTGAGTTGCTGATGTCATTCAAGTAGTTGGTTTGCTGAAATTGACATCTGTTGGAATTATGATTATTGATTAATTAATATTTATCAAGAATTATGATTGAAAACCATAATCTGACAAAATTAATTTCCTAACCAAAATCCTCATTTATGAATTGAAACCAGAGCTGTCCTCTGGTGTTGTAATTATGGCTCAAGGCCTCTGATAATTACAATTATTAAATGTCACTGTTTAATCAACCGTTTCTGCCGAAACGTGGGGAACTTTGCCTTATTTTGACTGACAAATCACTCTTGCACAAAATAAACACAAAACGCCTTCTCTTTATCTATGTGAAAATTTATTAAATCAATCAGCCTGATACAATCAACTCTCCGATTCAATGATCTTCACCTACTCAAACATGCAAAGTTCTACACAAAAGGGTAAAATATCTAACTAACAAAATAAAGCAAAACAGCAGTGTGTGTGTTTAGAATCAACCAGCAGTTAAGGCAAAAATGGTAATATGACAAAGGAATATGGTGTTGAACGGATTTTGGGAGCAGCCCGCCAGAAAGTGTAGCCCAGCGGGACACGGGCTGTCATAAAACCCCCCAAGCAAAGTTGTAAACTCAGCTTAGACAAAGGATCATAAACTTTTTGGCGGCAAGTTAGCAAGCAGTAAAGTTTAAGACAAAGAAAATGGTGAATTTCACCACGAGGTTATTATAGCAGTCCAGTTCTACCGCGCACCTGCGCTCAGGTGTTCGCACAGTAAAGCACAACTTGAGAAGCGCGGCGGCTTCAGAAAACGACACAGCACATCAAAGTTTCAATAACATGTTGCATGCACATACAATTCAGAACACATTAGACTATAAGTAACAATCCTACTCTACCCTGCCCAGACTATTCCTAATAAAGAAATAAAAGAAAATAATAAAGGATGGTTTTTACTTTGTGGAGCCTTCCTTCTGGGCTGTGAGTGCGAGGGGGGATAGGGGAAGTTGGAAGTCACCGCGCGCCCGCAGTTAACTTCAGGAAGAGCGGTCAATCTTCGTCCTCTAGCCTCCTTGGCGAAAGGGGAAAATATGATCTGACCGTCAGCAGTCGACTAGAACAAAAAAACAAGGTGGCGATCCGTCTCCTTGAAACTCCGTGGTTTTTTGGTTACGTGTTAAACTCACGCCTTCGATCGGTAAAGTTGAAATTTCTGGCCTTCTCATTCCAGAAACTTCTTTCATGAATTTTTCTTTTCGTTGGCCAACGGGAGAATGTAAGTCCATGCGGGATCTCGTCTCCGATCTCGAGTTGCTGCTCCAGTTGCGTGGTAACCGTGTCGAGGTCCCAAGCTGAAAGCAAGGTTTAAAGCGTCCGCCTTACCATATAACCTCGTGTGACGTCAGACCTCGTGTGACGTCAGACCTCTTGTGACGTCAGACTTGGGACGTCCCTGTCCTACCAGCCGCAGTGCCCGCTGGGATTTGTAGTGGCGGACAATACTGGATACAAAATGGCCGATGATGTCGGAAGGCCTGGTGGTGTCCAGCAATGTGTAAATGGTCCAATATTCAGCAAACAAGTGGTCCAACACAACAAAACTCTCTCATGGTGTGCACGAGCAAGTTGGATCTAAAAGCAGCTGGTGAATGTATAATCTCCCTCTTACCATATAAAAGATATCACAATATGACACGCATAAAATCATATGCAATAAATTTGACTTTTATTGAAAAGCTCATATATTTCAATGACTCATTTCACTAAATAAAACGACATTTAGATTAATTACACATATACGGATGTTTTCAAGCCTTTATTTCTGTTATCTATAATAATTTTCTGCTTGAAGCCAATGAAAACACTGCACTTGTTTTCTTTTTTCCTTTATTAATTATCAATCATTTACAAGATTCTAACATAATTCATATTGTAATCTCAACCCTCTTCCTAATAAAATAAGAAGGAAAAAAAAAGAAAACCTAGCTAGAAGCAACTGGCCTCAGATTATATAGAAATAACGCATTTCATATCTAGTATTTTCCGTTTATAATGACATCCCAAATTGTATAAAAACTCTGTGGTTTGCCTCTAACATAATACATTCTTTTTTCTGTGACTGTATGATAATAGGTCATTCCACCAGTGTTGTTGTGTGGGGTTCTGGGTTTTTCCATTGCATTAAAACACATTTGATTTTTTTTGCAGCTGCCATTGCAAGTAGAGCTAATTTCTGTTGATACTGGTTTAAATTATGTAATATTTGTGTCTCCCAACAAACCAACACATGGATCAATCAGAATTTGTTTATGGAATAATTTCCCCAATTATAAGAATATTAAGTCCCAATACTTCTTCAGTTTATTAAAACCCCAGAACATGCAATCTAAGTCTGCTCCATCCTCATTACATCTATAGCATCTAGGAGACTGGGTTGGGTAGAGTTGATAAAGTTTTTTAGGAGAGTAGTACGTGTGGTTTAGCAGATTTAGCTGGATAAGTCTATGTCTTATATTTGTGAAAATGATTTGGGAGTCTGTAAGGTTTTTTTCCCCATTTCTGTATTGTATAACTTTCTTTTTCGCTTGTCTTTTTCACATTTTTCCATTGTCATATCCACGGTGGTTGTGTGCAGGCTGGGTGCAGTCTGTGTTTTTGTGCTGTGTTTCTTTCCCTCTACTCAGGGTGTGACTGGCAGGTGCTTCTGCGCAGCTCTTGCCCATCAGGGAACAATCAACTTGGGCTTTAAGAGGAGTGGAGAACCAGAGGGAGGCGTCAGCTTGTTGTCTCACATAGCGTGGTAAACAGCGCGACCGCTGCTGCTCTGCAGTTATTTCAACCGTTCTCTGACTTTTTGTGGATTCTCCTCTACCTCTTAGGGAGACGTTTTTTTCCCGGAGATTCTGTGGATCTTTTGTGCCTCCAGTTAATTCTTGCCATGTTCTGAGGATCAAGGTAATTCAAGCCTCGATGTCTCAGCTGTGAGCCTCCACTCTATCTCCTTCCTGGACCCAGGTTTCTGGAGCTTTATTCTCCTGCTTCTGAGAATCCATCCACCTGCCTGTCCACCCTAACACGGAAATACCCCTTTTATGCCATCTTATGCAGGACTTCTCTAAGCCTCTCTTCTCTCCCTCAGTGAGACCCCAATCCTGTTGCTGATCCAGTCCTGGTTCCTGATCACATTTACTCCTGTAAAACCTAATAAATTGTTTGAACGTTGCCTTGGTTCACTTGTGGTTGTGTTAGTGGGTTTCCTTAGATAGAAAAACTTTTTATCCAATTTGAATAAATAACTGAATCTGACTGCACTGTTAAATGGTAAGGATTAATTGGAATGTATGTACCTGACTTTTGTGAAGTGCCTTGAGACATGTGTTGTAAATCGGCGCTATATAAATAAACTGAATTGAAATTGAATTAAATTATTCAGAGTCTGGTAAAATCCATTATGACATCCTTATTATTAAATGTTCATATCTACAGTGTTTGTTGATTAGCGAGTACCTTTTTAGATATTGTATTTTTAGGAGAAATCATCTTTTCAATCTCGCTTCCTAGTAAGCTTTCAACTAATATTTTTTGAAAAGATTTTTCTTGTTATTTACCCAGCTTTTCAGTTGTAGATAGTCATACATCTGTATGGGGGAGTTTAAATTGTTCTCTGATGCTAGAATATTCTTGGAAAACTCCATCCCTACAAAGATCCCCAACAGTATACAGGGGTTGGACAATGAAACTGAAACACCTGTCATTTTAGTGTGAGAGGTTTCATGGCTAAATTGGACCAGCCGGGTAGCCAGTCTTCATTGATTGCACATTGCACCAGTAAGAGCAGAGTGTGAAGGTTCAATTAGCAGGGTAAGAGCACAGTTTTTTTCTCAAAATATTGAAATGCACACACATTATGGGGGACATACCAGAGTTCAAAAGAGGACAAATTTTTGGGGGCCGTCTTTTCTGGGGCATCTGTGACCAGACAGCAATTTTTGTGATGTATCAAGAGCCACGGTATCCAGGGAATTCCAGCATACCACCAGGAAGGGACGAACCACATCCAAAGGGGTTAATTGTGGACGCAAGAGGAAGCTGTCTGAAAGGGATGTTCGGGTGCTAACCCGGATTGTATCCAAAAAACTAAAACCACGGCTGCCCAAATCACGCAGAATTAAATGTGCACCTCAACTCTCCTGTTTCCCCAGAACTGTCCGTCGGGAGCTCCCCGGGGGGGGGGTCAATATACACGGCTGGGCTGCTATAGCCAAAACCCTTTTGGTCACTCATGCCCAATGCCAAACGTCGGTTTTAAAAGGGGGCAAAAGGGGCCAAATCTTGGGCTGTGGACAATGTGAAACATGTATTGTTTTTCTGAGTCCCCTTTACTGTTTTCCCCACATCCGGGAGAGTTTTCGTGTGGAGAAGCCCCAAAAAGCCTACCACCCAGACTGTTGCATGCCCAGGGTGAAAACATGGGGTGGATCAGTGATGGTTTGGGGTGCCATATTCTTCCCTTGGCCCCATACTTGTGCTAGATGGGGCGTCACTGCCAAGGACTACCAAACCATTCTTGAGGACCATGTGCATCCAATGGTTCAAACATTGTATCCTGAAAGGGGCGCCCCGGTATCAGGATGACAATGCACCAAAACCACAGCAAGACTGGTGAAAGATTGGTTGATGAACATGAAAGTGAAGTTGAACATCTCCCATGGCCTGCACAGTCACCAGATCTAAATATTATTGAACCACTTTGGGGTTTTTGGAGGAGCGAGTCAGGAAACGTTTTTTTCCACCACCAGTATCACATAGTGACCTGGCCACTATCCTGCAAGAAGAATGGCTTAAAATCCCTCTGACCACTGTGAAGGACTTGTATATGTCATTCCCAAGACGAATTGATGCTGTATTGGCCGCAAAAGGAGGCCTTACACCATACTAATAAATTATTGTGGTCTAAAACCAGGTGTTTCAGTTTCATTGTCCAACCCCTGTATTTTATTTTTAATTTTGTCAGGATCGGTCCTCCATACATTTACCTTGTTCTTCTTTGATTGCACATTTTTTTCATAACTATCTGCACTCTACTTGTGTGTTACTAAGAGCTGCTGTAACAAGTTAATTTCTCCATTGTGAGATCAATAAAGTCTATCTTATGTTATCTTATCTTATCTTTTTGTTGTCCTGTAATACTATTTTCTATATATGGTACGGAGGAGCGTTTTCACTATCTGTCTCAAAATACGCTGTGTTTCTTGGTCTTCATGATGCCGTTTGTTCACTAATATTTTCTAACAAACCTCTGAGGCCTTCACAGAATCGCTGTATTTATACAGAGACTAAATTAAACAGGGGGACTCTAATCTAATTAATTAGATGACTAATGAATGAAATTTCTGCACTGGATTTTATTTAGGGTTATCAGAGTAGATG